>JZLH01S0020356.1:0-22184 GCA_001188425.1 Eucidaris tribuloides | reverse complement strand
TTTTACTTTCCCCGCGCAAGCGGGCAAGTGCTAGTGTCGAGCCCTGGTATATGTATGTATTCTGGTATTATTATGTCATATACTCTCTAAATACACAGTACCCAGAAAATTATTAATGGGATTCCAATTCCACATGCAGCATAACATCAGAAAATTGACATGATAAACCACCTGGAAATGCATGACAGCCCATTCTGAACTTATGACACATGCACAAATAAAAATACATACTGAAGAATCGTTTCCTTTTTGAGTAAAAAAAAACAGTGAAAACAGTCACGCTGCTTCCTATTAAAGGTATTGGCTAACATTTACCACAGTTAAAAAAATCTGAGCCACATGATTCCCCATGCTACCATTGTCTTTGATAAGGTCTAAAAATCACGCCCTGAAAAAATTGTATTTCAAAATGATTATTTAGTGCTTTAAAGTGCTATTAAAGGTATTGGCTAACATTTACCACAGTTAAAAAAATCTGAGCTACATGATTCCCCATGCTACCATTGTCTTTGATAAGGTCTAAAAATCACGCCCTGAAAAAACTGTATTTCAAAATGATTATTTAGTGCTTTAAAAAAGTGAAAATCATAAGTTGACCAGATTCACCTGCCCATGTACACCTACGCTATTTAAACTCGCCCTGAGTTTTAATTGTTTATTCTGCATAACTTGCCATTGGCAGTGTAACTTTCCGAACTTTTGTATTCTAGGGTGTTTATTTGTCCATATGAACACTACTATGTAGTTCAGATATCAAAATTTGACAATTTTTTAAATTGAAGCTCCACAATGTTAGCCTATCACTTTAAGTATGTTATACTGATATGGAAATTTGTTGGAAATGTTCCAATGGCACAGTTCACTTCATTTTAGGAATGTTTTTGTTAATTGGCTTGTTTGTTTTTGTTTTTTTTCTTGCAAGGGAAGGGCGAGGTGGTCTTGTAATAAAAAAATTGCACATGTACAGTACATGTAGTTCATTAACCTTTTCAAGAGTATGCACTGATCTTTGCTCTAATACATGTGTTTTTCCTTCTTGTTCAACACATTCTTTATGGATTTGTGTCATTTGTCGCATAGGTACCACTTTTGTGCACAATTCCTTTTTAAATCTCTTTCTTTATTTGACTGAACTTTCTCGATCCAAGTACACATTATACTAAGTCCATTAGAGATGATTGGATTTCAATACAATTAAACACATTCACAACAGACTCAAGCCTGAAATACCTCATTCTTAGCCTCCAACAAAATGGAAGTGTAACATGTTAACTGTAACTGTACATTTCCTGCCAAAATACCAAAAGTGACATGATCAGCTTTTACTGTTTCTACTTTTGACTTTTTTTTAAAAATAGTTTTTATTTGGTTGGATGATAATAAAATAACAATTATTTCCTTTTGTCATTGCTCTTTCCAGTTCAATACATTATCATATACGTAGGCCTATATGTATGTATTTCTGGTTCAGTTGAAGAACATGTATGCAGGGCTCCACACTAACCTATTTTCCTACTTGAACTTTGGGCAAGTCACTTTCAGATTTTTACTTGCTCGAATGAAAAATTTACTTGGCCGAAAATAAACAATAATTAAAAACATAAAAAAGGATTTCTCATTAATTTTAATTTTAATAAAGCCTTTTTATAGCATTGGACGTTTGTTGTTTAATTCTGGGGGTTGCAAAAGGTATGAATTTAAAGAGTCACAAAATTAGGTACATGTACAATGAACAAAATAATGATGAAATTAATATAAGTTAACTGAACACAAAATTTTAGACATATTTTGTTAAGTAATGGTAAGATTTTTGGACATGTTTTGCTCATTTCATGATCAAAATTTTACTTACCCAATCGGGAAAGAAAAGTTTTACATTTTGAGTTTTTACCTGCCCGACATGAAATTTTACATGCCCCGAGCAAGCGGGCAAGTGCTAGTGTCGAGCCCTGATGTATGTATTCACCACAAATGAGACACCCAACAGGAATTAAACTTGGAAAAAGCAAATTTGCGGTGAGTTTGATACATTGCCTTTAATAAACCAAGATTGTCTACAACTTCAGCATTTCTTCTATTTGTTACAGTTGACAAGCACATGTTAATTGCACCTGGCTAAGTACAAGTGAACAAGAACACCCTTATTTCACGACAAGCTGTAGGACCTCATGTACATCAGCCATAATTGATTGACAAGAAGAATGCAAACATGCTTTCCAACAAAAGTCAAGTACAGCGCCTGGTCTTCATTAGATGCAAAAGGCATTTAATTCAATCTGCAATGATGGAATATTATTGATGCACGCTTTCAAATTTGATTTACGTCTGGCAGCTAAAATGTCTGCTTGCTAAATATTGTGTGATGGGTAACAGTATGGAATCATTGGATTGTGCCAGCACTTATTTTCTTCACTGTAATTCATGCAAACATACTCAGCTGCCATCAGACTTTTCAATTTAGACAAATATGTTGAAATAAAACTTAATTATTTTATCAACATACGAACCTACCACTACTGAATTTAAATGACAATGTCTTTGTTATGCACTGGATGTAAAATAGACCTCTCATCCAACCAACGTGAATAATCGGACATTCATCAATGGATGGATTTTGCTGGTCTTGGCCTCAGACTGAGTCACGTGTACAAAGTCTATGGGAAAAATATTTTTCCAGCGGCCTCATGGCTCTGAACGGTTGGCCTTGACTCCATCAATGTCAATTGATTTGTGTCATCCCCCCAAAAACCAGCAATTTTTTTCACCTCAACTTCAAATACAGTTACTAGTACCATATAGTCATTGCAATGTTACTGTACACAAAATGAGCTAATATCAGTTGTACGTGTACCAATCAACACAAAAATAAAGAAAGGAATTGCCATGCTTATGCAGCTGAATTGCCCTGGTACGGCCATACACTGTACAGAAGTTCTGATGAGAATTACACTTCATTACTCGGCAATAAATAGCAGCAGTAGCAGCAGTAACAACAGTAGTAGTAGTAGTAGTAGTAGTAGTAGTAGTAGTAGTAGTAGTAGTAGTAGTAGTAGTAGTAGTAGTAGTAGAAGTAGTAGTGTAGCAGTGGTAGTAGTAGTAGTAGTAGTAGTAGTAGTAGTAGTAGTACATGTAGTAGTAGTAGTGGTAGTGATAGTAGTAGTAGTAGTAGCAGTAATAATAATTACCCTTTTTAATTTCATGGTATAAACTAATGTCTGATTAAAACTAGAGAAGTTCGACTGCGCGCAGCCGATGGGTATGCCTCTGCCCAGTGCACCCACTATGTAGGAGCTAACTACCTAATTATATATCAAGAGTTAGCATTCCTAACTGAAGTTATAGGTTTGGCACAAAGTTCATTGACCTTTGACCCTTGACCCTGACCATTGACTCCTGTGACTCTACCAAAATATTTTTCTTTTGGTTTTGAACCTAACCACAAAATTACATCAACATTGAGCACTCCTAACTGAAGTTACAAGCCGAAAATGAGATTTGGGGACAAAGTTCATTGACCTTTGACCCTTAACTTTGACCTTTGACCCCTATGATTCTACCAAAATATTTGTCTTTTGGTTTTGAACCTAACCACAAAATTACATCAACATTGAGCACTCCTAACTGAAGTTACAAGCCGAAAATGAGATTTGGGGACAAAGGTCATTGACCTTTGACCCTTGACCTTTTGACCCCTGTGACTACCAAAATATTTGTCTTTTGTTTTTTAACCTAACCACCCAATTATATCAACAGTAAGCACTCCTAACTGGAGTTATAGGCAAAAAATGACATTTTAGGACAAAGTTCATTGACCTTTGACCTTTGACCCTTGACGGATTTGTCCCAAAATCTAATCAAAACATCCTTGCCTAGTGGTCTACCCTTGGTCCAAGTATCATTAAAATCCCTTCAGCGGTACTTCAGTAATCTTGTTCACAAGAAAGTGTGGACGCACGGACGTACGGACGGACAACCCGAAAACATAATGCCTCCGGCTCCCTTACGGGGCGGAGGCATAAAAAAATACAATCAAGTGCATTTCAGCCGCTGGGCTGCAAGAAAGAATAATTTCATTAAAAAAATAATATTCATTAACTGCCAAAAAAACAAATAAATTTCATTTATGACACTAACCTTCGAGAAGACATGCCTTAGCTGCACAGGGTCTGCCCTCTTCACAAGATGTAATGCCTGGAAAAAATGAATTAAAATTTTTTGCTAAAATTACATACAGCACTTAATGGAATTAAAACAGTTTAAGCATGATAGAGATATTTAAGTTAGTTATGAAAACAAGATCCACTAACTATTATAATGTTCATTATAATGTTATTTTATTTACTAGTCTTTGATTAGTAAGTTATCTTGCATAAACATTATGGTACAAAATATTTTCAAGAATTCAAATGTACATGTTGTTCATTGTTGTTAACATAACAATCCACAGATAATGATGATATATAGTCAAAGAGAATAGATAGGCTGAGTTAGAGAGAGATAGACAGATACATGTAGATAGATAGATAGATAGATAGATAGATAGATAGATAGATAGATAGATAGATAGATAGATAGATAGATAGATACAAAGTAGATTGATATGAATATTTGTACATATTTTGTGCAGATTATGGAAACACCATCTCAGAATGTTATTTAGAAACTCAGAAGTCAGAAACAGCATAACTTACAAAAGATAACATGTTGACAACATAATAACAACTTGTCCATCAATGAGTATACAATTAATTGGGCTTACAAATAGTACATACAATTTAGTATAATACACAATCACTGAGGTAACTGTACCACAAAAAAATAACTACACTAAAGCTGCCTGGAAAACATTTCTAACAGTTTCTGCCAATATCATAAAGTTTTCCAGAAACTTATTTTATTATTATTATTTTTTTTTGGGATGTCTGGTAATTTCTGACATAAATTAGTATAATACGGGAATTTCACAACTCTCTGCAGATGTTTGGAAGCTGTAACCAAGTCCTCTCATATGAATAAACACTTAAATGGAATAAAATTTGGTCAAATAATTGCACTTGCATCAAGCAGTGGACCAGATGTGCACTAATAAGCTCACTAGTTGCACTTACAATTGAGACTTAATGTAAGTGTATTGTATTTATTCACACAATTATCAGTTAATCATTTATTAATTGATTCCCTAATGAATACAAAATAATCCTAAACATATTTTCCATCTCACATGACATAGAGAAACAATAACATTTTTTGAAAGGTGAAAACCATAACACATATTTAAATATTATGTTTATTAGAGAGTTCAATGCACCCAAACGATCTTTGAAATTTAACAAAGACATCCACTCTTCTAGCAATACACAAAAAAACAACAACCAAGAGTTGCAGAGTGGAGATGATTTTACATGTAGCATGATGAGAATATTAACCCCACATGTACTACAAATAAAACCCTGTTCATTCCAGTGCATCCATAAGAAATTTACATGCATTACTCTTACTAAGTTTAACAGTCCAATATTTGAGTTATGTAGTGATATAAATGGAATACAAGTTTCATAACGTAATGTTTTGAACAAAGGTTCAAGAAAAATTTGATGAATGGATTATTTGGAGAAAAATCAGACAATACAAATATGAATAATTCCATAGGTCACTACAAAATTGGAAACATTGCTGTGAGCAACCTCCATTTGTTTCGTAACAAACTACCACTTGGTAACTAGATTTTCTTGAATGTTTAGGCTGGAACACATTACTTTCTGTAAAAAAAGTGAAAAGTCTGAATATATAGTCAGTTGACCTGGCAGAAGGGTCCCACTACATGTATATGTTCCCGACAAACGGGCCTTAAAAGTAAATTTTCTCTAATTTGAGAAATATTGCCTTCTTTGATATTTGCTCAACTTAAACAGACTGACAGAGGGATCTGAAAATATGATACTACTTTGGTTTCATGTGAAAAGAGCCAATGGTTTTCAAGTCATAAACAAGTTATTAAGGCCCTTCTGCTGGACTGCTGGACAACCGATGAATATATACAGTTCAAATGGTGCTGTACAAAGATAAAGAAAATACTTCTCTGCAGAAAATGAAATTTTAGTAAGTTTTGTGTTCAAATCAAGTCAATAGTTGCTCATGTCCAATAACTTCCAGTGTTGCCAATTCGTAATGATCCTACAAATTTCAAAAATTAATAACTTTAATCATATTTGTCCTATTTTTCTCAACCATTCACTGAAAATTTTCATGATTTTGCTAAATGCTTCTATTCAAAGTAATTTGATAGGCCATAAGGCTAGAATTCACCTAGATGGTACTTACTGTATAATGATTTTTTATTAATTTGATTGAAATAATTACAAACTACAAAGTACTAAGTTAAAGTACCAGCGATGATTGAATCCATTAAACAAATGAACAGTGTACACATGATAATGCTTTCTGTGCTATTTGATATACAATTAACTGCCCTAATGCTCATGCATCACACAAGTATAATGCACGCTCCAAAGTGTGTTGGTGAAAATGATCAAACTTATGTTACTTTGAAATAGTTTGAAACCTGAAAGGTCACCATGCCATGCAGACATGTGGGTTTGGGGCTAATTCAAAGTAAACAAGCAACGATGAATTCACTACTCAATAAATAGGACACTGGTGCACAATTCATTAGTTTCACAATTAATATGCAGTATTAAAGGTACATGTATGTACTAGTAAATCACATGATTGAGACTAGTCCTCAACTTGGGGTACATGAAAAAACTATTCTACAATTAAGCAAACTATGCAAGGATTCTACTGTGAACATTTTGTAGTCAAAAGCCGACTCATTTTAAAATAACTTCCATCAGTATGCCTTGTGATAAACAAATTTGTTGTGTAGCTTTCTATGAGATTAAGTTCTCTCAGGGCTCGAGAGAAATAAAGTGTTGGTACGGTCACGCTTGATTCTCCTTTAGTAAACAAATTCAAGATAAATCCTTCCAGCCACGAGATACATTCGCGTCAAACTTCAACACATACATGTATGTTTCAACCAGTATGGTTCAAGAAGCATTTTTTAATTCTCTCAATCATGTCACTGCCCTTTAAAGTCAACAGCCAAATGAGCCAATGCACCAACACACAGTCAATTGTTCTGAGCAGATCCAGCAACACACTCGCAGCCAATCAGAAGGTGCAGATTATTACAAAAAAATATTTTCAACTTCATAACTCAAAGAGGCAGCAAGCACTATTCACTTTTAATGCTCCGAAGTACACGAGGCGAAGGAAAAGACAAAGCCTATGGAATAAAAAGTCAATGCAAGGAAATGCCTATATTGTACAATTAGAGAGTATTATTTCCAAAACCGGTTGACCTCCATGAAAATCAGGTGGCTTTTGGTTAACCTGAAGTAATATTTACATTTTCTTTTTTTTCTTCTTTTTTTTCTTTTTTTTCTTTTTGTTATTCCCTGAAAATAAACACTGTACAGTTACAGTAACATATTTAATATTCATGGTAAAGTATTATTTTTGCTTTACAATCAGCATTGCTTACTAGCCAAATATTTAGGTGTTAATTAAATCAATTCAACTCATGCTTTCTGCAGCAAAATCACAGAAAACAGAACTTAACATGTAGTTCAAACCCCAGGGGGGCCAGTGCATTACAAGGTTACACCATGCGCGTGTCGAAAAAACGCGTAAAAAGGGTGTGTATTTTTTCACGGTCGCAAAATCAGGAAAAAAGAATATACTTTTAACAGGATGTTACTTGAAAAGGGTATCTTTTCAGACTCGAATACTTGTTTAGGGTATGCTGAGATCGACAGAGAATTACTTGTTTAGGGTCTATTTTGAAAGTCCATACACGTGCATGGTGTACACCTTGTAATGGCACTGGCCCCCTGGGGTTCAAACCTAAAATTCAAAACAGTTTTGGATCTCTGGTTAACCCTTTCAACATAGCACTAGTGAATAATATTCAATTCATTCCAGTAAAAACGTGTGCAATAATTTAAACAGCAATCAAAAACACAACATGCAACTGTATACTATGCATTGTACTTGTTAGAGAACTGCTCGAGAAAAATATCATCATTCATACGTGAATAAAGTGTCATATGACAAAGCACAGTGACTATGGCTCAATGCTTAACACAACAATGGCACACAGAAGAGGATCATTAGTCAAGGTGAGAATGAGAGAGAAATGAGCAAGTTCACTACATCATGATACCAACAAAATAGTCAGATCTCCGGACTCCATCTGCACCCTTTGTTCCATTGTGATTGTTCATATGTGTGTGCGACTGTGCGTTCATGTCTGTGTGTGTGTGTTTCTAGGCGTATGACTGTGTTTATGTCATAAATTTTAGGACTTTATAGAAAAAAATTCATGTTCCCATAACTGAACTCCCAGTAGCTAATCAGGAAATAACGGCTGGTATAATTTCTTCTGTATGATCGCAAAATTTTATAACAATGTGCTTCGAACAGTCGTGGAAATCAATGTCATGTTGGATTTAATAGGGGACAGTATTAACCCTATATTAACAGCAGGGTTCAATTTGACCCCCCCCCTCGACGAATTTCGCCACCATGCTGCTGCGCAAAATTTTTTGATCGCGTCACTCGCTGACTTTTTACTTTCAAGTCTTGCGCATCTTTTGAGACCGTTTTCGTGAAAATTGGACATACCGTTGCGACGCTGCGCAACTTTTTATACATGCATGTCAACCCAAAAATGGCTCAAAAATGTGATTTCGTGTACAAAATCAATGGAAATTGTGTTTTCGGCCAAAAATCATAAATGAATGATTATTTTTGCTTTTACTGGTTGAAATGAATTAATTTTATGCTGTTTATGATTGTAAAAGTGTCCCCAACAAATTTCACCGAAAAAACAATGGAAAACAAAAGGTCGAAAAAACAAAGAAATACATAAGAAATTCACAAAACAATAAAACACATAAGAAATTAATTCCAATTCGGCAAATTTTTTTGTAGATAATTGTGAGAAATGTCAGAATGAATATTTTCACCAAAAATTAGTATTCTACTACATTAGCTAAATTGTACATGTAAGTGAGTTATAGGCAAAAACATAATTTCATGTACTTATTTGCATAATTAATTACTTAAAAATAGAAAAAATAATTTTTGTGAAAATTTTACTATACAGTCCTGTAGTTTACATCCAGCTTTAAGCGCATGCAACAGGCATCGCGCGATCGGCGCCGAGATCTGAAGGGGGGGGGGGTGTTGTGGGGGTTGGTGGGGAGGTCAAATTGACCCCCTCCCCCCCCCCCAGTATATAAACCTGGGTTGAAATAGCCCAGTTAAAATAGGGTTAAGTGCTTCCCAGGTTCCCGGTGTGAGAGGGTGAAAGACTGGACTGTGGAGGAGGATCAGAGAAACCAGATCTATCACACTGAGACAGTGTTGTATCCCAGACCACAGGTTCTGAGACCGAGGCCACCCAAAAATACAACCCTTCCATTGGGTTTGTATAGATGATTCGGTCCGAGACCAAGAAATTGGCCTCGAGGCCAGCCTCGGATAAAACACTGCAGTGGGATATCTGATGACAACACAGGGTGATTTTTTTGTTAGGTACATGTATGATATGTACATATAGCCAACTCAAAAACCAAACACACATCTCGCTGTTGTGTTATTGTTAGTTGTCCCACTTCATTCCAAAGAAACCTTCCTACCCGACGAGTTGAAGGTGGTGCAGCAGAATCACATGACGCCGTTCTCCACAGCATGTTTGACTTTGAGATCGAGTTAAATTTTGAGGATCAAGAAGACCGACTCCGTTGACAACCCAGATGAAATCAGGTGACTGTTTGCGTGTCTGTTTTCCTTGAGCAGATTCCCACTCTGCAGATGCACAAGTTTGTTTCCACTTCTTGAGTAAAACTTGTTCTCTTACATCTGGAGTCCTGAGCACTCTATCTTGAATCTGTCTTGACTGTCCAACTCAGCTCACACCCTGAACAAATACACTGACTCAGTGACAGAGGTAATTCCAGGTTTTAGTGATGTGCCAAATTACTTTGGGTAACTAACTTCAGCCAACTACTAATGCACAATATCACATAGTCTCAAACGGTTGTTAGGAGTGTGGTATGCCACACAAGTGCAATGGAGTACTGCTCCAAAGAGCTGAAACTCTGGAATTGCCACCCACCAGGGGCCCTTACAACAATATGTAGATTTCTGTCTGGAAATGATAGTAGGTGCATTTCAATCCAAATTGTAGTGTTCTACTAAGAGCATTTTAAGTAAAACTTAAGAGAGTTTTAACAAAACATTGTCAGTGAATCTAGAATATTTCTTAACAAATTATCCAACACTGAAAGCTTTAACAAAGTTTTCAAGGGATTTGATTTTTCGAAAACTTTAATACATCTGCATGTTGCCCTATGTAGATGATAATCTACTTTGAATGATGATGTCATACCAGAACAATTGACTAGTGACAATGAATGTAAATTTATTGTTCATTTCATTTTCTGGACTAGAAATTGAAAACAATTGACAAAGCATGTTGTAAGAAGCATGCAGATTCATCTTAGCCCTCGCATGCCTGAGAAACATGTAGAGTAAATTTTCTTCATTTATTAATAGAAATTTATGAAAATCCGTACACAACGTCACCTGACAAGTAGAATTGTTTATCTACATGTACCAGGGATGGGCAATCACATTCCTAATTACATTCCTAATTACATTCTTGGCCAGGTGCAAATCAAAATGACAAAAACCTGCCTTGGCCTAGCCAGAACAGGTTATTATCATGTTAATTAATACCTGCTTGTTGTCCATGGCAACACTCAAAAATGTAATTAGGAATGTAATTGGCCCAACCCTGTTATCTACAGAGGGCAAAATATACATTTATTCAATTTTTGGAAAATATCTTTTCAACAGCGTCACTGAATTGCTTAAATTTTCAAGTGTTAGATTTCTAAAAATGTCCTGGATTCACTAAATCTGCATTAATGTTTTGAGAATTTTCTTGCGCACAGTGAAGCTTTCTATTTTTTTAAGCAAAGCATCAATATGTTTCGAACCATCTGCTGGTGCCTGAATTGACGAAAGTAATTTGATTATTTGATGAAGTTGTGTAATTACTCTATATTTGGATTTAGGAATGTAAACTTTGGGGTTAATGGGTGATATCACAGTATACTTTTTGTTTAGAAGCAGAATTTAATTGGTTACCCTCAAAACAATTGTTTTCAAACAATAATTTTCTTGATAATTTATATTTCTATAGCTCAAAATGAAATTTCAACAAAAAGAAAGTAAGATGCACAATTAATTTGACAACACTGGCAGTTGAAGTTCTCCCCTTCAAATTTTCTCAAGTTCTTCGATTCCCATTGCTGGATGATTAAAGTCTATCACAAAATGCGAAATCAGGGAAGCAGAACATGTTTATGTACACAAAACAGCCATAGCAAATTGTTCCAAAAGTACTGCCATTCACCTTCCACAGGTATTTACCATAATCCAATTATTGGATACTTTCACTGACTTCGAGACAAAAAGACAAATGATTTGTTACAAATTCATAGGGTTTTTTTTAGGTCTTTGAACCACACTAACAATAATGTTAGAGTCAACTCCCCCAATTCCATACATGATGTATAGGCCTAAGTTAGTCCTGCATGTTTCACTTTCATGATTTACGACCATTTAAATTGTGCATTTGGAGTTGATAGATGAAGTACACTGCCAACTAAAAACACTTACTGTATACGCCAATATTTTTGTGTAGAGATATTTTTGCAGTTTTGGACTAAATTTCAATATTCGCGAGTGCTAATTTTAACAATTTTAGTGGAAATTTTAATTAGTGTGAATAGACATGAACCAAAGTGGACATTTTCGTGATAACCGACTCATGAAATTCACGAAAATAAAACCTCCGCGAAAATTACCACGTATACAGTATTTTTTTAGACATCTAATTCTAAAACCCAGAATTACCAACATGTTTGTCATCAAATGAGAAAAAAAATTATAATAAAATACAAAACAGTAAAAAGAGTACCTTTAGAGCCCATAAAAATACACACACACAAAAGAAACAACAAAATGTAATTAATTAAAGGATCGGTTTCAACTGATGTCTAGCAAAGTGACATTTCACTCAGGAAAAGTGAACTGTGTCTGTGACGGCCAGTGCAGTGGCAGTGCCATACAAAAAAGTGGCCAGTGCATAAAAACAGGAATACTGCCAACAAACGGTGCTGCTTGCTTGCATGCTGTACTTGGTCTGATAAATATGACCCCATATATAAGGCATAAGGCATGAGATAACACAATCTTTTTTCGACAAATTTTTAATAATAATATGTCAAACCTTGCCGAACGAGTCTGTTATTTATTAACATGAATAATGCTAGACTATTATGGCCGGGTCATGTTTATTATTGGACAAGCTCTGCTTAGTACAGTAGCTGTAACTTTGTCTTTGCTTTGCATCCAGACATAGGCATCATGAGAAAAAAAATATTTGGCAAGCCCAAGCCCAATTCCAAGCCAGGTCAGGCTCATGGTTTGTCTGCAAAGCTAACGTTAGCCACGATCGATCAATCTCCAACGACTTGTAAACTCCCTGTGTACCGGTACTCGTACTCCTGGCAGATCTTTTTTTCTACTTGAGTACGCACATAAGAAAATTGAAAAAGGTTACTGCAGCAGATTGCGGCCAGGTCTGGCCGCAGATCTGGCCGCAGAACTTTTTTAGTTCCTGGCGGCAGAGTAAGCTGGAAAGTAATCAGCAATATAAAAGCTTGCGCGCAGACTCCGCTTACTATGTATGCGGCAGGAACAGTCTGCGGACAGGGTCTGCCAACAGAAGTATGCGGCAGGATACAAGTCTGCGGCAGGTCTGCCACAGAAGTTATCGGGCAGGAACAGGGTTCTTGCGGCAGAATCTGCCACAGGCAGCAGCTTTAGCAGGAATGTCCAACAAGGTTTAATCTGATTTTTGTTAGTTGAAAAATTGGGCCGGGAAAGTTCAAATACAAATTGGCAAATGGTCCAAAGTTCCTTACAGCTGGAAACGAGTCCCCATGCGTGCAATTTCTCTTCCAATGTGGACTAAATCTGACAATTTCCTTTCCTCTAGGGTTTACCAGGAGATGAAGGGCTTTTTGTTCTAGAGTAAGCAAGTATGGTGAGTATAGAAACTTGGTTTGTGTAGGCTTGGCGTTCACATTATTGGTAATTTTGCTTTGATGCTAGATCATGCACAAGTTTTATAGATTAATTGAATGTGATAAAGTGCCCATGCATTGAATTTTTTGTGTCATGACCAATGCACGAGTTCAGGCTTCTGGTTATCTCATGTAACACTGGTGGATATGTGTGCGGCCTTTACAAATAAATAAGGTGTGAATGGAAGCCAATAAAAGAAAAACTGGGTGACTGATTGACGTTAATTATTGCCATTTCATACATACAGAATTTAGCGCAATATGATCATTTCAACCTTTCTGGAAAATACAACAAGTTAACCATTAGTTTTACGGGAACCGCGGATATGGCGTTTGCTAATTTGTTGATGCGCTCTCTTTCAGCCTTTTCTTGCCTATTTGTCCTGCTGACTGCGCGACTTGCCGCTGAAACTTTGCCACTGCTCTTGCCGCTAACCTTTAGACCGCGACTTTGCCACTGACTTTGCCGCTGACATTGCCGCTGACTGCTGCTTGATTTTTGCCGTTGACTTGCCCGTGACTTCCGCATTGACCTTTCGCATACCTGTAGGAACCTTGCCGCCAAGATCTTGCGGCTTTGAATCTGCGCGGCTAACCTTCTTGGATGATATTCATGGTAATAAAAAAGGCTGTAGGGAAGTCTGCACGCAAGGTTCTGCAGCAGACTCTTCCGCTGATGAATATTAATCATTAAAAAAGGCTGGCAGCAAGTCTGCGCAGGACCTCTTCAGCAAAAGCTCACTGGCGCTGAAAAAAAGTATGCGGCAACGGTTAGCAGGCAAGTCTGCCGGCAGAGCTAACTTTTTGGCATTGTGAAAAATGAATGCCTGTCCTGCTCCGGCCACACGGTCTTGCGGGGCAAGGTCTGCAGGTAAGGTCTGCGACAGCAGTATGCGGCAGGCCAATTTCTTTCCTATGGGTACTTCATTCGCCGGGGGAATTGCACTGCTTCAATGCGTGATCGTGCATGCCGCAGCTGACCTTGGAGTCAGCGCGACCCTTGTTAGCGATTTGCGTGGATGACAAGTCCAAGGTACTGGATTAAATTCTTCTTAGGGCAACGGTATCACATCAAATGAAATGGTTGTACCACAACTTACTCGCATTTTCGACCAACTTCGCCAAATTTCGTCTTTGTAATGTTATGCCGACTCTTGCTCCTCCAAGTTGAGCTCCAGCTGCGAGGGCGAACCTCAGCTCCTGATCCTTTTGCTTCACCAATTTCACTTCCGGTTGAACATGAAGAAGAGGTCATAGTTCAACAAGTTACTCGACTCGAATTACCCCGCGAAGTCAAAATGGCGGGTAAGTGCGCCATTCATTCCTGTTTGTGAAGTGTGTGTTGTTGAAACTTTAAGTATTTTGAATTTTGATCATTGCTTATTGTAAGTTAGATCTAACGTTATACCTATCCGTTCTTTCTTGTCAGTCGCTCACACGAATGCCAGGTGTTTCTCCATGCAGCAGTGGGTACTGCGTGCACGTGCACACACAATCAGGGACACACTGCATGCTGCACAGCCACACTCACAGCGCACACTGCACACAAACAGTCAATCAACGCAATGCAATACATTAAGTTAGGTCTATTGCAATAGACCTAACTTAATGTCTTAAACTATTACTGTCTGCCCACAATGGCATGCATTCATCATGATTAGTCTGATCGATGAGATCTGACGCCTCAACATGCTCAATGCCATGGAGTTTTTTTTTTTTTCGAACCAACTTCTTAAATTTCCTCCATCCAGCATCTGTCATCGTTCTGGACGTCGGATCTGGACGGACGACTCACACGATATGTGCAGGGCCTGGTCCAACACGAGTCATGATTTGGGTTTCAGATAATTTCATGTTGATAACATAACAGTAACGTTAGATCTAAGACTAAGTTCTAACTTACCCACTCACGAGAGTCGTGCCTTGACTCTGTGCGATTCTTATACCTGGCCAAAATTGCATTTCTGAATACAATATGCAATAATTTCAACTTTGATGAGTAAGTCCTCATGATTTATTACAGCCAGGCCAGACATGAATATTTGGTTTGAGACAGTTTAGTTTTTGAATTAAAAATATAAAAATAATAGGCCGGATTTTTGGAACCATGTCTCCTGCCTTAGCACATAACTTCCATAGAAGAGCGCCCTCTATCATCAAATTTTAAAAATCTCCAAGAAAAGATAGCAGACAGCTGTAAGGGGTAGTATAGCATCTATTGCACTATACACCCCTTACTTGTATGGGTGGAAATACCCCAGGGCGATGGGCGATTTCGCCCTTGGCCTTGGCGCGGCGGAGTCCAAATCCCCCTTCAAATCCTCAAAAGCCAATTATTTGGAGCAACCATATTCTTCAGAGTCCAATTCCAACTTACCCACGCAAGAACCGATGTCTACGCTAACTCATTTTTTATCAGGACTATAAAAGACTGGAATCGCCTGCCTTCATCAGTAGTCTCAGTAAAGTCGTCCACAGCTTTCAAGACACAATTACTAATACTAGCCCGGCTCACTCCGAACTCAATAAACCCAAATTAGCGTCTTACCGACCACTCAACACCACACCTCCAGTTAAAATTCCCCAGCGGAATATTCAGGAGGAATCTCATCCAAGATCCAAGAGTCGCCCTCATCTTACTACAGAAATTTTAGGAAAGTTCACATCCGTTTTTATCAAACGTAATCATTGAAAAACTGTTCAAGTTTCTTTAAATTATTGCTCAGAAACCGCTTTTGCGTGCTTGTTCATGTGCATTTATACTAGCCCCCGAAATTCAAGAATAGCCCCAAGGCTCATTTAAAAATCGCCCTTAAAAAATAAAAATTAATTCCTGCCCTGCAGTATGGCATAAATACTGGCTCCATCATAGGCACTAATGGTACGGTAGTAACTTTTGTAGATAACATTAAAAAAAGTCAAAGCAGCAGGAAAGAAGAGTTGCCAATGTCAGTGAATCCATTTGCGCGAGACTCCCAGGCCAATGATAAGTGAGTGGTCCAAATACGTTAGTTAGATCAATAGAAATGTATGGAAAATCAAACAAAATTTTGGCATGAGAATAAAGGGCCAAAATTTGTGAGTCTCACACTCAATTGTGTGAGAGTTGGCAGCCTTGTAAAGTTCATAATTAATACCATCGGCTGTAGGCAGAGTTGCTAATCTCAGTGAATCAATTTGCGTGAGACTGCCATAGGCCAATGATACAACTGAGAGGTCCAAATGCATAAGACTAATAGAAATGCATAAGAAATCAAACAAAAATATTTTTTGTGAGAATGGGCCAAAATGTGCTGTGAGTCTCACGCTGAATGCGCAAGAGTTGGCAGCCCTGCATAAGGTAAACAATGGCATTTTAAATTTAAAGGCATATTGGAAGTATGATTTTTTTATTTTTAAGCATTTCTATGGACCCCTCAGTGTACTGAGTCTTGGTTTCATAAATATGCACATGAAGATGGACATCGTGGGACTAGATTTTTTTGTTTTCGCTAGTGCAATTGCGCGTGCGTGTACATTCTTTAATTTATGCATCAAGATCATGCACACGCACACGCAATCGCACTTGTCAAGACAAAGAAATCTAGTAGGCCCTCAAGCTTCAGATTTCATGAGCATGTCCTATGCCCAGGCCTTCAACTGGTCCTACTTTTTCTACTTTTTCCTACTTTTTTGTGAAGATCCTAATTTTCCTATTTTTTCCCCTAAAAATCTTATTTTCCTACTTTTTCCTACTTTTTGTCAAAAAACTATTTTGTAATAGGTTTAATGTTTGTTTGGAGTTGAGTGGTCTTTACAGGTTGTTGCTGAGAGTACTGTGTAATTAAGAACCATCATCACCTGTTTGTAAAGGAAAATTTGTTTCCGCAGATTTCTGCTTTTTCACCAATCTTAGAATGTTTTTTCCCCACGTATTCCACATATTTCCCTTTTCTTCAAGTTACTACTCCAAACTCTACTTATAAATATCCTCCTTTCCTCGTACTTTGGTGGATTGAATCCTACTTTTTTCCTACTTTTTGGAAAATATTATAGTATATTTATTTTTATTGTGTTTTTTTCGGGCAAGTAAATTTGTCTTTCGGGCAAGTAAAATTCTAAAATGTGATAATTTTACTTGCCCGGGAGCCCTGTGATGTAAAGAACCCATCTATAATTTGGATGGCTAATACAGACAGGTTTCACTGTACACCGAATGAGGGGTTTGTCCATAATTCAGATAAATTTGTAATTTGGCTGAGTCAAGACTCGGGGTGATGAATGACAGATTGCTCACGAATCTTGATCATTGTGCATGTACAATGTACTCTATGACTATGTCTACATTCGGTTTAATTGTGTGTTTTTGTCTTTTTCAGGTGCCGTTGCTAACATGGACAGCTTGCGGAATGCATTGGAGGAATTCATCTGCAGAGCCAATGATGTCATAGAAATGAAACTAGGTGAAAATAATAGGAATGGTTTTATAATGTCATTCAGTAATACTAAATGAATACAGAATAGAATGTTCAAACCTTCTTGGCATCATAGATTTCCTCTGCATGCCTTTCATTTGTAAATACTTGTTCATGCAACAGGCTTTTGAAATATTAATGAGAAGCAGGGACTGGCTTTCAAGTATTTGTATCCAGTAAACCATGGTGTTACTGTTATTCACCACAGCCTGGTTGGTAGTGCTGCAGACTGGTTATCTGAAAGGTTCAGATTCAAGTCCCATTGGGTCATTCTTTTTTGAGTTAGAAATAAAAGTAAGCATTGACATTAGCACTTACCTGCTTACCTGGGGCAAGTAAAATTTCATGACGGGCAAGTAAAACTCAAAATGTTAAAATTTACTTGCTGCCTAATTGGGCAAGTAAAATTTTGATCATGGAATGAGCAAAACCTGTCCAAAAATTCTTACCAATAAACCCCAAAAAGATACGTCTAAAATTTGTGTTAATTTAAATACTCATTTTGTGACTCTTGATATTCATAAATCACACCTTTTGCAACCCCCAGAATTTAAATAACTGACATTCAATGCTATAAAGGATAACATTATTGAGAAATAATTTTGCATGTATTCAATTATTGTTTATGTTTGGGCAAGTAAATTTTTCATTTGGGCAAGTAAAAATCTGAAATTGATAATTTCACTTGCCCAAAGGGTAAGTAGGATAAAAAGTCAGTGTGGTAACCCTGAATTATTGTTTGATAAAACAGACTGAGGTAAACAGGGTGTTGTAAATTTTCTGTGTAAAAGCCTTTCCGTAAATGTGTGTAGAAATTTAGAAAAGAGATGCCATTACCATACACTAGGTACAGAAGTTGATAAAGCAAAATTGCAAGATAGATTTAAGTTGGATATACATTGTATAAGTGTTAATCAGGGTAGGAATTAATTTTTATTTTTTAAGGGTGATTTTAATTAGAGCCTTGGGGCTATTTTTCAATTTTTGGGGGCTATTTTTCTACTTCTGGGGCTACTTTTTCGTTGCACATCAGAATTTGAAGAATGCAATGAAAGATTGCTGCTATTTTAGCTGGAGCTTTATCTATAAAAGCCAGTATTTAATTCATTTTTGTTTCAATGCCATAATACAAAAAAATATGAAAGTTTTCATAGTAAATGTGAGGGTGATTCTGTAGGAAATAGTCGCCCCAAAGAATTGGGTTTTGGGGATTTTAGGGGCGATTTGGGCTTTGTCAAGGGCTAAATCGCCCGTCGCCCTGGGTTATTTCCTATGCTGGTGTTAATGCAATATTGTTGTAACACATTTTCTTTCTTTCAGTGCGTTGCAGAGAAGACATCGAAGATGAGAGTAAAACATTCCAACCGGAATTCACCCACCAAATCTTTGGCCAGAAGTAAGTTGTAGTATGGCTTGAGAGGTATTGTTTTTGACAAGTCTATATAGTCCTTCCCTCACTCATATACTGTCCAAACCGGTTTTGACTGGATACCTGCAAACAGAACGGTCACCCAAACCATTCTTCCCAAAGAGAAATCCACATTGAACATGTACACAAAAGATTCCAATGGATAAAGGAAAACAAAATTTGGTATTCATATCATGTCATCACCCATATTATGTGTCATACACAGAATGTTGCAGGAATCTTCCAGATGTTACTTCTATAATATTGACTTTGTATTTTAGGCATCCAGCCCAATAAAACAAATACAATTTGGGTCATTGTGGCCCTGTTCTTGTCATGGCAGAACAGGAATTTAAATTCACCACTGTCCTACCACTCCTGCCAGTCATTGGTTTTCATTTTAACAGCTGTAATTTGAGTAGAAGTATTTGTATTAGTAGTAGTAGTAGTGCTGGTAGTAATAGAAGTAGTAGTAGTAAGTAGTAGTAGTAGTAGTAGTAGGTACTAGTAATAGTAGTAGTAGGAGGAGTGGTAGTAATAGTACTTGTTGGTGTAGTGTCTAACTTGTACTGATTACCTTATAATGTGTTTCTAAATGCATTGATGTTTATGAAGTGTTATTTATTTACTTATTTTTTTTTTTTTTGACAGTGAGACCATCTTTGGTTATAGGGGCCTGAAAATTCAGCTCTACTTCACTGCAGCAAAGCTTACACCATACCTCAATCAAACCTACGTAGAGAAAGTCAGTTCCAAGAAATTTGAGGGCGTCCAGGTAAGCGGTTTAAATCTGTTCACATTGGTCTGCATTCACAAGATGGGTTTATCAACTTCATCTTTGATACCGGGTTTGAACCTAGTGTCTACTTTGGAGAACCATATCAGAATTGATGGAATACCCAGGCTGGTTTTTGTAAATGGAAGCACGTCAGAATGTAAAATTTTGTGTTAATCATGTAGACATAAACATGTTGATCACCAGTGTTAACAACTTTGTAAGATTTGTCTTTCCAAACAATGGGCTAATTTACTACCCTGTTATTAAGAGTGTAGTTGTGGTACTAATTCACAGTATATGGGAATAACACAGAATTTCATGGAAAACACATTTTTTTTTAGGCCAAAAAATTTGAATACAAAAATACAGCAAAAAAACAAAGCAAAAACCAATAAAACCAAACTGTACATTAGTAATCTGGATCAAACCTGGTTGCAGTGTTTAACTCTTAACGTGCCAAAGTTGCAGATCTGCACCAAAAAATACACGTAAAGCTTGCAAGGGTTTAAATCCTTGGGCATGTTTATGTTTATCAGTGGAAAACAAAGGTCACTGATCCTATTATGACTTCGTCCTTTTCTAAAAACTAAGCACATGGGGATCAAACTCGAACAGCAATGATTGTGTTTCAGTACCACTGTCATCAAATTATGTCAAAAAGGACCGTAGGAGTTATGGGATTGTGATACTAAGTGGAGTCCTTCCAGTTGTAGTCTAGTCCATGTAGGCTGTATCTCACTGACCTGGAGACTAGTTGGCGACCAGTTGGCCACTTGAGTCTATGTGGAATCTCTTTGAGACTAGTCGGGTCTACGGGTAGTCACGGTATAATCAAACATGTTTAATTTGGGGGGAGACTTCTTCCAGTCTCCAGCAAGTTGCGGAGATGTCTCGGAGACCTCTTGGAGACCTGCTGGAGACTGGCAGATGTCTCCAACAACAATCAAACATATTTGATTTTCCAGCAACTCCCCGGAGATCAGGCTAGTGTGAAGGAAATGTCGTGCCTAGTTGCTGAAGTCTTAGAGATATCTCTGCGAAGTCACCACAATGTCCTCATCAAATTACTTGATGAATAAATTATTTAATTACCTAATTAATCTCCACGACTGGGAAGATGTCTTCAAGAAGTCTCTGCAACATCTCCTTTGTGAGAACACAAGATATTTTTTTGGTCTGCCGAGTTGCCCAAGTCGCAGTGATAGATCAGTCACAGGTGTCGCGTCCTCCAGTGAGATAGGGCCTTAAGTGTGAGGCGAACGCCACCCCAAAACACAACCTTTTCATAGAGTTTGTACAGTTGACTCGGATCGAGGCCAGCATAAGGTGGTCTTGAGGCCGGTCACGACAAAAACACTTCATACCTTGCAAATAAAACTTTGTCATTTGTATCAACCCCGTCATCCAGGCCGACAACGTTCTCAAAGAAATCGTCGAGAAGCTGGAGATCCAGCCCCTGGACAACCTGGACCGCTTTCTGGCCAGACTCGAGGACGACGCCAGTTTCCAGCCAATGGGAGACCTCCTCCACTCGTACTCCGTCGACGTTCAGGGCGCCACCAGGCACTTTGAGATCTACAAGTGCAACGTTTCGATGCCGGGTTTTCGGGAATTTCATTCGCACCTCCAGACCTTCTTGTGGTGGTTCGTAGATGCGTCTTCATACATTGATGTTGACGATGAGAGGTGGATGTATTACACGATGTAAGTTACAGAGTTAAAAAGTTCCATTTGTGTGTGTTTTTGTGATGAAGCCTATATGCCCTACTTTGCTAAAGGAAGCATGTTTCACAGGGGTAATTTCATATAAATGAGCAATTTGTATCTGTCATTTACAATGGCATCAAGACAATTTTATGGCATTTGGAGTTAACTAGATCTTTAAATAGAATGATGCTTCCTCTTTCCAAAGTAGGGCAGTATTTTCCTCATAAATATATATTCGCTGATTGGTTTTTGTCAAGCCCACTGAGTTGGAGGGAGACTAAAGGCCACCGCACACTACACGATTTTCCGTCGTACGACTGACCGACTTGGATCCGAAATAGAAAATGTTAAAAGGCTTATATTCCTCGTAGCACAGCTGGAGTTTATTTCAGATCCAATAGTCTGCATCAGGTCTTGCGACGGAAAATCGCTGATAGTGAGTGCGGTGGCACGTTAAGGGATCACTTTGGCGTTACTGTACGTCTAGTCCTCGAGTTCCCTGATACTGTGACGTCTGTACAAAAACTCTGAAATAACTCTGTCTTAAATGGTCCAAGTACAGGCTGATACGACTTTGGATGGAAGTAAGATGGCTTGCATCAGCTATT
>JZLH01S0020352.1:0-11768 GCA_001188425.1 Eucidaris tribuloides | reverse complement strand
TAAATACAGTCATTTCATACCTTCATACATTACATAATACGATACATAAATAGTGCTATGATATGAATGCATATGATAGAAGGATAATAGATGTAGTATTGTACTTTGTGATCGCTTTTAAGGATTTTGCTAGAATAGGAGATCGGCGATATGCGATTTTTCGATGATCAGGGCAATGGAACAGCGGATACAGTGTCAGTCTCTGGATATGCGAATTCAATGTGTTTCCTTGGTAGGTAAGGCCTTACGCCGATCGTACGAAGAAGTAGCAGATTGGATTAAATATGGTATTTTGCAGTTGTTGTGAAAATTTCTTTAATCGTAGTCAACACTTGCACTATATCATACCACTATTATGATAAACATGCCACAAACATTTAGCTAAATTTTTCCTTATTGTCGATTTATTTGTTCGATTGCGATGTCGCCGGTTTTTTAGACCATGCGCCTGTTTAAGGGACTGAGTGCTAAGCCAGGAGTACATGAGGTTGACACTGAAAAATCTGACCCACGCGATATTAAAAATAGCGAAAATCAAAAAAGTCAAGATTTGACGCGGGTATTGTTGTACATACCCCGTTTATCAACATGACATGTCGGTGCTCTATCATGCTTGCGACACTCGCTAGAATTAATAATCTTAATTTAACAAGCAAGAGGCCAAGTTAGGATGAGAATCAAAAAAGGGTTTGCCAGATCGCGATTCAGGTTCTTATGCTGGATTCGCGTGCGGTAAGGATTATCAATCGAGCTTGCACTGCAGGTATGTTAAGACAGATCGCGAGGAGCCGATTGGAAATCAGAGATGTTACACGCGTCAGTGATTGCCGCGGTTGCGCGGCTGTTGCGTTGGGGCGACTGGCGAACGCTGGCGCGCAGATATTAGGTTTGTAATAGAGTTTCGGGATTGAGGGATTACTTGCGGCCGATTCTTGGGCAATTGTACCGCTCTCGCGATCGGTTTCTTTTTGTGACTTATTTTTATTCCTAAGTTTCTTAACGTTCTATTTCCAGATTTTTGTAAAAGTAACCTAATATGCTTTTATTATCATAATAGTAACTTATTATCTTTTACGTCATGTGTATAAGAAAGAAAGCATTATGAAAGTGCGTTAAGGACGATATCTATGGGGTGACTTTCTTAATGGGTCTCACGTCCGGGTCTGTTTATCGTATGGGTTTCGTGGCCACTTAGTATAAGTCACTTTCGATTGTATTAGCGAGCAGGTAAATGCTGTGAACGCGAACAAAATGTGCATCGACCACTTATAGCTAGGTACGACCCATATGTGAATGTGATCCGAGCCTTAGTGCCACTTTCTAATGCCACCAAAGCGCGTCTTACCCGTTTCAGTCAATTTTTGCCCTTCTGACATTAAAAGGTATTTTGTGTGTAACATGTATTCTTATATAGAGTATAAGTTGCCATGATTCCGGTGTGTGGCCTTAGCACCTTTTGCATAATAGCTTTCTGTATAAGCCATATGCACTCAAAAGATATACATGGATGTAATGAAAGTCGGATGAAACAAGCTAGTCACACTTATTAATTTTTACCAATCTGGTAAGAATTTCCGACTGGAAATATATAAGAGTTCCAAAGAATCGGATGGATGTATTTATTGGGTGAGAATCGGCGGTTGGTATGACTTGTACAAAGGGCAGGCGATGTAAACTTGTGGCCCTGTCACATACTAAGGGCAGGTACGGCGCAGAGGAAATTAGGCTGTGCGTGTTGTGCGGTGGGGGTCGAATTGAATAGACATGGGCCCTCCCGATCGCGAGCGTGAGGGATGGTTTTATCTTGCGGAATTGGTACGTTTTCTTTTGTTCTTTCTTGGGCGAAACGTTGCAAGAGTCCAAACACGGTCAGCAATCGGTTCAAATTCCAGTCCAATGGGGGTGGATTTATTAAGGGTTGTGGAGATGTGTGTTATTGTTAAAAGAGCGTTGTCGTGACCAAGAGACGAACGGGATGAGGACTTGTGTTCTGTGCTTTGCGGTTATAATTGCATTAATATTTTATGTTACATTTGATGTTAAAGAATTAAACAATAAGTAGTGATTTAGATTTCACCGGCACGAGCCACGAACGCGTGAATACATGCTATGTGACAAAAGAACAAACAAGATACCAAAACACAAAAACGGTTGGTTGGTGTTTTTTTAGCTGGGGGCCATGGGGTATATATATTTTGGTCCCGAAGCAAAATTCTATAACGTAGTGTTGTTCAATAGCCGAACGGATTGCATATAATTCAAGCGGCTGTAGCTCACAGAATTAGTGCTAAGTCGCGTCACGTGGTTCAGCCCTCGCTTCTCCGGACGTTTTGTTGTGTACACGGCATTTAATTGAGGTTAATGGGCGGTTCGTATTACATAATTATAAAAATAAAGATTTATTCAACGAACATGATTTAGTATGGCCGCGTTATCTACGGATTGTAACCGTTACAAGTCAGTAGGAGCTGGTTTGATCTTAGCCTTTTAGAGTGATTATACAGTGCGTCTCAAAAAATTATATGCTAGTAAAAAGCGTCCTCTTTTGACACTTTAGGAAATAGTCTTATGATATGACGCTCACATCAATGTCAAGCGGCATTTCAGTCTTAGCTTCAAATACAGTCTGTATCCATTTGCTGTTTTACTCTGAGGATATGTAGGGTATATTTAAAACGCGAAGGTTGAAATCACAATTGTTGCACGTTACAGTCCATTATGGAAAGGTGACGACACATACTTGTGATTCACCCTTCTGTTGTTACAAACATATTTCTCAAAAGTTTAAATAAGCAAATTGAACAGAACAAACGGCATTGAAACCTAAAGATTTTGCACTTTGAATTTGACGCTAAGCATTGTACGACAGCAAGTGTGTCTCAGTCAAAGAGGCGCTTATCTGCGGACAATTTTGCAAGATGACAGTTATACTGTCCAAGCAGCGTGGGTGTTTGGGTCTCAAAAATCTTACAAGTTGGAAAAGCGCGCCTCTTTGATTTTGAAGAACACACCTCGACGGACAAGGTGGACTTGAGGGAGGAGGTGTGAGGGGGTGTCGGCGTCCAATTCCTTAAAAGGGCAAAATCTTATGCGTTTTCAAATTACTGTATTGTTTCAATTCAATTTGCCTGTTGTTATCTCGAGAGGGGTTATGTTCAGTTATAGCCAAAAAGCAAGAAAAGCGTAAAACCAAACGTGTGACACTTTATGGAAAGAGTGGGATACTATCATTGACTGGTTAGTAAAATTGGCCGACATTTTACTGATTTTACCCTTTGCGGTATAGAGCTAAACTGAAATATCTCAGGATTAAAGAACAAGCAAAGGTGTGCTGAAAAAACAAACGGCATCTGAAAGCTGAGACTTTGCGCGTTGACGTTGAATACCATCATTGTGGAGTCGCAACAGTAGTTTGTACTTATATTGCCAGGTGTAGGAATGTCTTGAGATGGGTCGCGGTTAATGTCACATGTGAGCACAATTTTTTATATTTTTGCAGATCACACTGTATAGGATTCTAAATATAGCAAAAATCATCTTTTAGTTTTTTTCCTTGTTAGTGATTAGACGAGAAATTATTTTCTGCATATTTTATTTCATTTGTACAATGAAAAAAGACAACCAATTTCCCGCCCCGCCTCCCAAGAAGAACTGCGGCTGTGTCCACCGTTGTGACTGCCATGCAATTACTCCTCTATCATCTATATTCAGACGAGAATAGGCTATAAAATTAGATCGGTCATCTACACACAAAAAAACCCCGAGGGCGTTCAAACAAAACGAGCGAGTGACAATGACATTGACTGATAAGACTGCTAATGCTCCGTTGAATTAGTTTGAAATTATAGGTTCTCGGTGTGTGCGATAGGTAAATCAATTAGTATGATGATAAGATTATTAATTTCATTTCCTAACAATATCAAACTGGTGCAGGTTTGGGCTTGGTTTGTTGCGATCTTGAAGTGATGGGGTGTGGGGTATGCGGATGACAGCTCGTTGAGCACGTGGCTGCCGCGTCGCGGCTTTGCACCACGAAACGCGTAGAGGACTGGACAGGGCGGTCCAACACGCGTTGGCCTACAAGGATGAAAAAGAAGAGGTGAAACAAGATAAAGAAAAAAAAAAAAGAAACATACGATGATAATGGCAGATTTCAAGTACGAACGAATTGGGTGTGAGAAATGGGTATTTCTTTATGACCAAATATGAGAAGGAAAGAGTTTATGGTCAATTAGAAATTTCAGCCAACCATTAAGCATGTGGATCTGATTGCTAAAAGTACAATGTCGTTGGGTGGTAGAGGTGGATGGAACATAAATCTTTCGAAGTCTCATTAACAAGATAACGGGGGGGCGGCGTAACCTTGGTATGCGTCAGGGCGGTGAGCAGCGGGTGTTGAACTGTTGGTTGTAGAGATTAGACTGCTTGGTTGGGTCTTCGTGACGTTCGGGGGGGGGAGGCGGGAATTTGACACGAATTGTGAGGATCTAGGTTTGTAGATGTATGATTGATTGACGGTTATAAGTGACTCCCAACGTATTATACGAGAAGCGTGTCTCTTAAAAAAAATCTAAACCCAACTTCAACGGCAAATTTTCAGAAACCTATAAAAATATTTACACATATTATTTCATGTTAGATATGTCAATTAAGTCCTCTGTCAATTATATCACTGTGTAGGTTGATCTAGACTTCTTCGATGCGTGATGACTGAGCAAATGCATTTCAAGGCTTAGTGAGGACTGTGTCAAATCATCGACGAGGTGTCGCAAGTTAATTTCTTGCTATTGTCATGCATTCAGGCCTATTTGAAGTTTAAAGTTTTACGATGTCACAATGTAGGCGTTGGTAGTCTTGTTTGATGGATTTTTTTTATTCACATAACACTTCAGGCAAGCGTCACAGCACATACCTTCCAAACCATGGTTACAGTGTACAATGTGAGCAGAGAGTATTCCTGCGTAAGAAATCGCTACAGATAATCAGACATTTTGTGGGTATGTCATATCGAGATTGAATGAACTTCATTTTATCAATAGTGCAATTCTAACTTGCCACAGTGATGATTTCACACCAATTCACTAAGTTGGGAATTCATGGCTCAGTAATGCTTTTTCGAGAGTGATTACATAACCTACGTGGTAATCATTGGACAGAGACTTATTTGGGACTATCGTAACCATAAAAAATAATGTAAGTGTAAATTTTTATAGTTTATCTGAAAAATTTGCTCGTTGAAGTTGGGGTTTACTTGTTTTTTTTTAGAGACACACTGACCTATAGTCCTCGTTCACGTTGTCACTGTTATACCACCGCCCCCAGAGGTGTCGATACGTTTTCAGGAATACAAAGCATGGGCCGGGGGGCAGAGCATTGTTGCATGGAACAATGCTCTGCCCCCCCCCCCCCCCCCCCCCGCCCCCCCCCCTCCCCCCAGGCCCCCCCCAAAGCTTTGTATTTCACTGAAACGATATCGACAGCCCCTGCCGCCCCCCCCCAAAAAAAAAAATGCAGCCTAACAAGAAACTCGAGCGCAAAGCAAAGAACTTTTTCTGTGTAGCACAAGCTGTCGAGTGAATCTTGGCTGGCGAACTATTTAGGCGGGTGTAAGTCTTTGGTATATAAAATGTCACTAGAGTTGACTTTTTGCAATAAAGTTGACACCATTTTAGTCTCAAAACTACTTTCAATACTTCCAAAACATTCCTATAGTCAATTACAATTCAATTCAATTTAATTCATTTTATTCCGCAGAGTTTTAAAAAAAATTACAAAAATTCAAATTCAAACAAAATGTAATTCATAAGTTGCGTGTAACAAACAATCAGACAGAGATAAAGGGAAATTAGCAAGAAGGAGTAAAATCTTAGATTGACGGCTGACCCGTTGATAAGAAGGTGCTTCAATAAGCTTTTGAGACTTTTTTCGTAAAAACATGTTGAAAACCATGAACAATAAACTATCTACTATCATGCAGTATCAAACTTGGGCGCAGAAATGAACTTCATGACACCGTCGGCCTAGATAGCGGAGATTTCATTATGACGAGGGGGGGGGGGAATGAAAACACGGAAGGTGAACAAATTTTACCCTCTGTGTGGGTAAAATTCGCCCGAGGATACATATTTTCATTAAAAAATGGAAAGTATGCTTTGAAATCCCCTTCCATTAAAAATTTCAAGTAATCTATTTCAATCATTATTTATCTTTTTGAATACGTTTTGTAGATAACAAAACTTTCAAAAATTTTGTTAAAATTGATTAAAAAAAATAAAGTAAGTTTTAGAAATCGAGGGGGGACAGATCCCCGGGAAATATTTTATTTTGGGAGGCGGGGGGGGCCAATGTCCCGGTCCACACCCTACGATCGGCCGCCCATGCTATCGGCAACTTGTCTGCATTGTTCGTGCACCTGGCCCGACTGATTGCCTATAGGACACTCTCAGGCATATGTTCTGAATGCGTCGAGTAGGCAGAATTTCGTACGTAATGTGCGAGAAAACGATGATTTTCACACCTTTTTTTTCTCGTCTGAATCGGGACAGAATGTCGAAATATCATAATTTACTCCCGCAACCCTTCTAATATCTTGGTGAACGCTGGTAATTCTATCCATATCGTTAACTTCAAGGCTGTTGATCACTGCAGCTTTTGCTTGGTGGCTGCAGTCTTTTGCATTTCTTATACATTTACTAAAGAATTACGATTTATCTTGTGCCATGAATCTGTCATATGTATTTTGTTTGTTATTTGTTCGCTGTCGGTTTTCCTTTGTTGTTTTCGTTTAGTTTTTATGTACTAGTTTTGTCCGATTTATGTTTGAATTGGTGTTAAATCCCGGGCGTTCAACCACAGGCACCAAGCTTTTTTTTTTGGGGCGGGCGCGCGGGTGTGGATTGCGACTTCTTCACTGTTTTAGAATCGAATATATAGGAAATATATCGAGTGTCAACATTGCATATTGAATATATCTGCTACTTGTATGTGTTAATCTTAAATTAGTTCATGAAGAAAATTAATGGGTTTTCAATAAAAAAATCTGTGATATGTAATAATATAACTAATTATTTTACCAGTTTATTTACACCACACTCAATAATCGTTCATTCAATTTTCAGTTACTATTTTTGGTAGTATTTTTGTATTGTAGGGTTTCGACAATAGGTTTTTGTATTTAGCAAAAATGCTAGTCAATTTTGAAAACTCCATATAATAAATGTTTAATTACAATACATCAGCATACACATCACATCACAAACATCACGTTCATATCGCATCACATCCATCATCACATCACATCACATGCACATCACATAACATCACGTCATATCGCAGTCACGATCACATCACATCACATCACATCACATCACATCACATCACATCACATCACATTACATCACATCACATGGCATCACATCACATCAGCATTCACACATCGGGCCCCCTTCGAATTGCGCATCGCATCGCATCGCCATCGCATCCGCGAGTGTAAATCACAATTGGACCCATCACATTCACATGTACGTCAAGTCACATCACATCACATCACATTCCCAATCTACGTACAACACTCACATCACATCACATCACATCACATCACAATCACATTCCCATCCCATACCCATCACATCACAATCACATCACATCACATACACATTCACATCACATCACATCACCATGTGACATGATGGACAATGACTATTGCATCACATCACATCACATTCACATTGACATTGACATAGCATCACATCAACATCTTACATTACCATTACATCCACATCACGTGCGCACACATCACAATCACATTGACATTACTGAGTCACATCATACGTCACATCACATCACAACACAACACAACACATCACACACAGCCCACACCACATCACATCACATCACAGCACTGAATCACATCACATCACATCGCATCACATCATCATCAAGTCACATCACATCACATAACAACCACACTCACTCACGTCACGTCACGATCACATCACATCACATCTCATCACATTCAACTATCACATCACATCAACATCACACATCGCCATCATATTGCATTGCATCGCCTTACATCACTCTTACATCACATCACATCACAACACATTGACATCACATCAATCACGTTCACGTCACATCACATCACATTAACATCACGTCATATCACTCACATCACATCACATCACATCGCATCACATCACATCACAGTCCCACCCCATCACACACACATCACATCACATTCAACATTGCAATCACACACATACATTACATTACATCACAGTCACGTCACATCACATCACATCGACATCGCAAATGCATCACACTCACATCACAGTTCACATACCATCACATTACATCACAATCACATCACATCACATCACATCACATAATCAACACAACACTATCACATGCATCATCCATGCATCACACTCACATCAACAATCACAACACATCACATCACATCACATTTCACATCCCATCACGTCACATCCATCACATTCACATCGTCGCAATCAAGGCACATCACGATCACATCACATCACATCACTATCACATTACATCACATTCGGATCATGCATCACATCACAATTCACATCAACATCGCCAGTCGAATTTCGCATCCGCATCGCCATCGCATCGCGATCGCATTACATCACATTTACATCACATCACATTTACGTCATGTCACAGTGATGTGATGTGATGTGATGTGACGTGATGGATGTGATGTGATGTGATGTGACATGACGTAATGTGATGTGATGTAATGTGATGTAATGCGATGCGATGCGATGCGATGCGATGCGAATCGATGCGATGTGTGATGTGATGTGATGTGATGCATGTGATGTGATGTGATCAGTGAATGTGCCTTGATGCGACCGATGTGAATTGTGATGGATGTGCGTGATGGGTATGTGATGTGATGTGATGTGATGTGTTGTGATGTGATGTGATGTGATGCATGTGATGATGCATGGTGATAGTGTTGTGTTTTTATGTGATGTGATGTGATGTGATGTGTATTGTGATTAAGTGATGTTGTATGTGAAATGTGATGTGATGTGATGCATTTTGCGATGTGATGTGATGTGAATGTGACGTGATGTGATGTAATGTAATGTATGTGATGTGATGCATGTTGATGTGATGTGATGTGATGTGTGATGGGTGGGACTGGTGAATGTGATGTGATGGATGTGATGTGATGTGATGCTGAGTGATACTGACGTGATGTTAATGTGATGTGATGTGACGTGAACGTGATGTGATGTGATGTAATGTGTTGGTGATGTGATGTGATGTAATGAGTGATTGTAAAGCGATGCAATGCAATTGATGGCGATGTGTGATGTGATGTGATGTGATGTGATGTGATCGTGATGTGATGTGATGTGATGTGAACGTGAGTGACCGTGTTGTGTTGTTTTATGTGATGTGATGTGACTTGATGTGAGTGATGCGATGTGATGTGATGTGATCAGTGCTGGTGATGTGATGTGATGTGGTGTGGGTGTGTGTGATGTGTTGTGTGTGTTGTGATGTGATGGTGCACGTCGATGTGATGTAATGTAATGTGATTGTGACTGTGATGCGCACCGTGATGGTGGGATGTAATGCGTACCCATGTAAAAGTGATGTGATGCTATGTCATGTCATGTGATGTGAATGTGATGTGATGCACATAGTCATTGTCCAAAAAATCATGTCATGGTGAATTGTGATCGTGATGTGAATGTGATGTGATGTGATGTGATTGTGATGTGATGGGTAATGGGATGGGAATGTGATTGTGATGTGATGTGATGTGATGTGATGTGAGTGTGTATCGTAGATGGGAATGTGATGTGATGTGATGTGACTTGACGTACATGTGAATGTGATGGGTCCAATTGTGATTTACACTCGCGGATGCGATGGCGATGCGATGCGATGCGCAATTCGAAGGGGGCCCGATGTGTGAATGCTGATGTGATGTGATGCCATGTGATGTGATGTAATGTGATGTGATGTGATGTGATGTGATGTGATGTGATGTGATGTGATGTGATCGTGACTGCGATATGACGTGATGTTATGTGATGTGCATGTGATGTGATGTGATGATGGATGTGATGCGATATGAACGTGATGTTTGTGATGTGATGTGTATGCTGATGTATTGTAATTAAACATTTATTATATGGAGTTTTCAAAATTGACTAGCATTTTTGCTAAATACAAAAACCTATTGTCGAAACCCTACAATACAAAAATACTACCAAAAATAGTAACTGAAAATTGAATGAACGATTATTGAGTGTGGTGTAAATAAACTGGTAAAATAATTAGTTATATTATTACATATCACAGATTTTTTTATTGAAAACCCATTAATTTTCTTCATGAACTAATTTAAGATTAACACATACAAGTAGCAGATATATTCAATATGCAATGTTGACACTCGATATATTTCCTATATATTCGATTCTAAAACAGTGAAGAAGTCGCAATCCACACCCGCGCGCCCGCCCCAAAAAAAAAAGCTTGGTGCCTGTGGTTGAACGCCCGGGATTTAACACCAATTCAAACATAAATCGGACAAAACTAGTACATAAAAACTAAACGAAAACAACAAAGGAAAACCGACAGCGAACAAATAACAAACAAAATACATATGACAGATTCATGGCACAAGATAAATCGTAATTCTTTAGTAAATGTATAAGAAATGCAAAAGACTGCAGCCACCAAGCAAAAGCTGCAGTGATCAACAGCCTTGAAGTTAACGATATGGATAGAATTACCAGCGTTCACCAAGATATTAGAAGGGTTGCGGGAGTAAATTATGATATTTCGACATTCTTTCCGATTCAGACGAGAAAAAAAGGTGTGAAAATCATCGTTTTCTCGCACATTACTACGAAATTCTGCCTACTGACGCATCAGACATATGCCTGAGAGTGTCCTATAGGAATCAGTCGGGCAGGTCACGACAATGCAGACAAGTTGCCGATAGCATGGGCGGCGATCGGAGGGTGTGGACGGGGGACATGCCCCCCCCCTCCAAAATAAAAATATTTCCCGGGGATCGTCCCCCCTCGATTTCTAAAACTTACTGTTATTTTTTTTATCAATTTTAACAAAATTTTTGAAAGTTTTTGTTATCTACAAACGTATTCAAAAGATAAATATGATTGAAATAGATTACTTGATTTAATGGGAAGGGGATTTCAAAGCATACTTTCCACTTTTTTAATGAAAATATGTATCCTCGGGGCGAATTTTACCCCACACGAGGGTAAATTTGGTTCACCTTCCGTGTTTTCATACCCCCCCCCCCCTCGTCATATGAAATCTCCGCTACTGGCCGACGGTGTCATGAAGTTCATTTCTGCGCCCAGATTTTGATACTGCATGAAGTAGATAGTTTATTTGTTCATGTGTATTTCACATGTTTTTACGAAAAAAGTCTCAAAACTTATTGAAGGCACCTCTTATGCAACGGGTCAGCCGTAATCTAAGGATTTTACTCCTTCTTGGCTATTTCCCTTTATTCTGTCTGATTGTTTGTTACACGCATTATGAATTACATTTTGTTTGATTTTGAATTTTTGTATTTTTTTTAATCTGCGGAAATAAAATGAATTAAATTGAATTGAATTGTAATTGACTATAGGATGTTTTGGAAGTATTGAAAGTATTTTGAGACTAAATGGGGTGTCAACGTATTGCAAAAGTCAACTCTAGGTGACATTTTATATACCAAAGACTTACACCCCTAA
>JZLH01S0020350.1:0-11569 GCA_001188425.1 Eucidaris tribuloides | reverse complement strand
TTATAAGAGATCAGCATTTCTTCGGGTTCAATTATGAGGGTCCAGCTGTGTGCAAACGATCACATACCACATGTCTAGACGTTGCCATTCGTTTTGTGACGAAGATTTCCATGCAGACAATATCATCAAGATATACCATACAAAGTGTTCCATGAAAGTCCGGCGAGAATCAATTCATTAGACGCTGCACTGTTCGTGGCGCGTTTACAAAGTCCAATAATCGGCATTGTGTTTGAATTGCCACAATCCCGATCCAATTGAAAACGCTGTTTTTGATTTAGATCATCATCTAAATTTACCTGCCAAGTATTCACAGACTTCAATCCAACGTACAGAACCAGCTTGACCTGTCAAAGCGTCCAATATGTCTCTATATACGTGGGCAAGGGATAGCGATGCCTTCTTCGTCACCAGCATTCAATCGGTCTGAAGTCTACGCAAAACCGAGTTACTTCCATCCTTTTTCTTGACGGAGGACGATAAGGCGAAGACCATTCCAAAGAGGCAGGCAGCGCCGTCTATAATGTCTTGTCCTTCATCTCTCGATGCGCTCTTAATTAGCTTCTTGAGCGTTTTGCATTGTGGAAGTCTATACACGGTCGTTTCTCAGCAGGTGCAGCGATTTGCCGGCGTAATCAATCTTCGTGAGTCAGAATGTCTGTCCTTCAATATCATGATGAAGCCCATTGGATAAATAGATCATTTGTCGCAACGAGTAGGAATCCCGGCGCATCTTCTCACTCTCTTCCTAGCTGAGAGATCCGTTCGCACTGCTCTCATCATAGTGGTATTTAAATGCGTGCGGTAATATCCTTCTGCATGCATCTCGACATCTATGCTTTCCGTCTAATTCTGATCTCGCTGTGTTGTCATTAACAACACATTCCACAGGTTCGCATGACGCAACGCACATGCCACGATGAAGGGTACGTGCATACCGACTCTAAATAACAATACTCGTACAGCAACAGCTGGTTGATTCTAAATCGATCCAAACGTCCTGCCGACTACTATACCCGATGATACTCAACTTCTTGGTGAGATTCTATGTCGCCCCAGTCATGTCAATTGTTTTCCGTGCTACTTTAACGGGTACAATTCTTCACTTCTTGTGGCTGAGTACTGTAATAGTAGAAGAAACATTAACTCTACAACACGAAACTTTGTTGTGTGAAGGCCTCCCGTGAAGAAGGGGGAATCTCAGTCTCCTCTATCTTTAGAACTCTGTTACACATGTCGAATAGTACAGTTCTGGGCTGATAAGAATCAATTCGCAATTATGACTTCGTCGACGATATGTTGGAGAACAATTACTCTAATGCTCATGACTTATTTGCCCAGACTTATTACGCATCAAGTGCAGCTCCCAGAACAATCAGTGCTCTCTCCAGTCAGCTGTACTATATCGACGTAGAATCTGTTGTGAGGCCGGCACGATGCCCATCTCCTCGATTCAGTTTCGCAGAACATCCGGTCTGCATGGAGACTCCACATAGGTCCCGACCCTGTGTCAACGAGAAGACAAACAATGCTGCACCTGTCCACTGTACCATTTGGCGCACCTAATCCTTCCGGTTCAGGCTCCTAGAGACCTTATCATATACATGAGGAGGCATTTCAGAATCCCCAGCGCCGGCCTATTGCTCCTCAAGGACGAACTACATTCTGGTTTCCCCTCTGGTTGAATGAGTTGGTCGAATTTGCAAATCTTGGCCAAGTGTCGCTGGTTTTCTTGCAGGTGTGCACATGTTTTCTCTTGCGGACATTCTTGGCTTATAATGTCCCATCTTGCCAGCACTGGTAACATTTTCCTTTTCCTTTGTATGCCTTTCCTGTCATGTTGCCTTGGTTTCCGGACCTTCTCGGATGCTTTTCAATCCTTTCCAACGCAGTGTGTCGAGTACTTCTTCCAATGTTGTGATCCGTCTGTCAACTTCCTGACTTTGATGTCAGCGATGAGACCTCTGGCTTACTCGCCAAAGAAAACGATTCAAGCTCGATGCGCACCTTTAAGCGCGTCCTTGCAGCGTCTTACATCTAATTCTGTCTCAGGTCGAAGACGCATATTCTTCCTCATTTTTGCATTCTATGAAACTGATCTAAGTGGCTAAAGGTTTTCATGGCATGGAGGAAGTGGCATCCGGGTGTAAGCCTGCATCACGAGCCGCTCAATATCACCTGCTAACTCCTGGTAAGGTTTCGTCTTGTCTGCGTCTCCGATTTCGGAACTGAACACGTCCAGCTGCTGATTGGTGAGCAGCATGCCAACCTTGCACTCAGGCGCTGGCACCAGGGAACTAAACTGACTTCTCTTATGGGAGGAATTGTTGCCAATACCCGCACCGGCAGGCTGCTGGTCCCGTTGAGACTGGCTGGCCAAGTGCAGGCCATCTTCGTTACATATCCAGCCGTTTACTTTCAGACTAGCAATGCCAAATTGTGAACGTAAAATGCCTCCCAAAGGTACTGTGCCAGTTGTAAGAAGGAGGAGAATGAATTTTTCTGCTTCTTAGGAAGTAGCGTCATGTGGGCGTATAACGGATTTCTCATTTCCGGCCTCAGAATACTGACGTCTGGTTTTGACTCTGGTGCTTGCGAAAATTGCGTGTTTTCCCATCCCAGTCTTCAATTGTCGAGAGACGCTATTTCTAGTTCTTTTTGCGATGCACGAAATACTGTTATCAAGCGTTGCCATTATCCCAGTTGGCGAAATTATTCAATCGTGCCAATTAAGGCATCCTATGTTTGAGCATTTCTATTTGTGTTGCCTGTCGAGTTTCTTAAACCGATTTCTTGACTCGTTTTGATGGGTGAACGTAGATAGATGGAACAGCAGCTATTTGAATCCGCGTCCAACCTCCGACTATGGCTTTGTACAAATTACAGTAGCTTTCACAATGCGATGTAAATCACGTTACTATTAAACTTTTACAGCACCACTTATCGTTTTGTTTAATATCCGATAATACACAAACCTCCAGAAAGGCAATGGACCATAATCATATATCGAGACGTAGGCATACTGCAGCTAATAATCTTATCAACACGTAAAACGGTCTGTCACTCAAAAACAAATACTGATCACCAATTTCAACGACGTCATAATAATTCAACTACGTACTATAATAATGTTTATTACACGTGTAATAAATTCGACCGTATACGTAGGCCTGTTAAACAAACTAAGACTAATGGTAAAAAATAACTCTCCTAATCGATAGGCTACCAGTGTAATACGTTTAAATTTCGATATAATCTTATTTTATTCCTGTCGATAAAATACGCCTAAAATTTTAACGGCCAAATCTATTCCCGCCGATCGTGAGATACATACTATACACAAACAAGTTCGGAAGAATCGCAATAACAAACTAAAAATAATGGTGAGACTATTAATTTTTATTCCCACGCTCCCGACACAATGTGACCGAACTATGACAGCATCAAATTAAAGCAAATTAATAGTCACCGAATTAATATGAAGACAAAACAAGGCGTATTTTAATTATAAGGTATGAATAAATACTTTAGAATTAATAAACATATAACATGAGAACCTTGCGGTAACTTACCGCTCAGTAACAGGTTCAAACAGCGACTGAACAATTCAAAAATAAACTCCTAACGCGTGAAACACAACTACGGGCGCAAAGCGCGTCCCCACTGTGCGCCAAAACCACCCGCGCGCACAGGGCGCTTGACCTCATATTACAATATTATTTGTTTGAAAAAGAGGACTTTTGTGATTTCTGAGGGTATAGGCGAAAGAAGTTTCATATCTTGGTCATGTAATCAGCAGCGAGGGTGTGAAAACAGATCCAACAAAGGTTGACGCTGTCAAAAATTGGCCTGTACCGAAGAATGTGCAAGAACTTCGAACTTTCCTCGGACTATGCACCTACTACCGACGATTCGTAAGAAATTTTGCTATGATTGCAAAACCGCTTCACGAACTAACAGAGAAGGACAAGATATTTTGTTGGAGTGAGAATTGCAACGATGCTTTCCACACCTTGAAAAATGCTCTGACTACTAGCCCCATCCTTCAATTTCCCATGATAAATGACAAATTTGTAGTCGACACTGATGCTAGTCAGGAAGGAATCGGTGGTGTACTCAGTCAAGTTGTCGGTGGAGAGGAGAGAGTGATCGCGTACTTCAGCCGTACTCTAAAGAAACCAGAAAGAAATTACTGTGTTACGCGAAAAGAACTCTTAGCCGTTGTTTGTACAATTCGACATTTTCACCACTACTTGTACGGACGCAACTTCCTTCTTCGCACAGATCATGCTTCTCTTCAGTGGTTAATGAACTTTCGTCAACCCGAGGGACAACTCGCCAGGTGGATGCAAGTACTTGGGGGATATGATTTCTCCATTGAGCACCGAGCGGGTAGAGTTCACAGTAATGCTGATGCCCTATCTCGGAGACCTTGTTCTGAGGATGATTGTCTACATTGCAGTAGAGTTGAGATGAAGAACCACGAAGATGTACAGAGGTCTTCGGCAGTAAGACGAACTGTAATACAGGATACCGAATTGGCGAACGATGGCGGTCTCAGGAAACGGCAAGAGGATGATCCCGTGGTTGGAAAAGTTCTTCAGTTGAAACGAGAACATGACTCGAAACCAGCGTGGTCAGATATTTCGCACCTAGGGCCGGAAGTAAAAGCTTACTGGGCACAATGGGACAGCCTCTGTTTGAAAGATGACACTCTTTATCGCAGATGGGAGTCAGCGACTGGTGACAATGTCCGATTTCAATTCTCCCTTCTTCAATGCGAGCCAATGTATTAAGCGAGTTACATGACAACATAACTGCTGGCCACTGTGGTGAAAATAAGACTCTCGAGCGAATTAGACAACGTTACTATTGGCTGCATTACAGAGAAGATGTCATAAAGTACTGCAAGAATTGTGACAAATGTGCATCCAGAAAAGGTCCGAACAAGAAAGTACGCTCGAAACTACAGGTGTATCGCGTCGGTTCTCCCATGGAACGATGGGCCGTTGATATTATGGGTCCTCTACCCATGACTGAGAGAGATAACCGATACATTTTGGTGATAATGGACTATTTCACGAAATGGCCAGAAGTATTCCCACTACGTAACCAGGAGGTTACAACCGTAGCAGAGGTGATTGTAAACGAAGTAGTACCTAGATTTGGTGTACCGATGCAGTTACACTCCGACCAAGGGAGAAATTTCGAAGCAGAGCTATTTCAAGAAATGTGTAAACTTCTTGGTATTGACAAGACGAGGACGACACCTTTACATCCTTCATCTGATGGAATGGTCGAGAGATATAACAGAACATTAAAGTGTCAGCTAGCTTTGTTTGTCGACGAACACCAATCAAATTGGGATGAGTGTCTACCCCTTCTGGCCATGTCTTACAGAACGGCTGTACATGATGCGACCGGTTACACTCCTTCGATGTTAGTCTTCGGAAGAGAAATGAGGGTACCAGTAGATCTACTACACGGACGGCCCCCAGAAGATGACCACGGTAGTACTTCTGCATACATGGAGACACTACATGAGAAAATGTTTGCCGTTCACGAACATGCCCGCCAACACCTCTCCATTTCTGGTGATCGAATGAAGAGGAAATACGACGTTAAAGCAAACACAGATCTCTTGGATCGGGGAGACCAAGTGTGGTTGTATAATCCTCGCAGACAAAAAGGGCTATCTCCGAAATTGTCATCAGACTGGGAAGGACCATACAATGTCGTGACAAGGATAAATGACGTGGTGTATCGAATACAACTTACTAGGAGAAGCAAGCCGAAAGTTGTGCATAGAGATAGATTGTGGAGATACCATGGACAGAAAATATCATGGATAGCGGAAGATAACGCGGCTACACACGCTACCACGTTAAGCTCAGACGAGGGACGGTGAATCTCGGACTGTAAAAGCGGGGATAAAGAGACAGTATAATGACGGCGATAGAAGTTAAATGTGATACGATGCGTTGATATTCCCACTATCTTGTACATGTTACTGGGCCACAATCGTGTAAGTTGATGGTCTAAATCAAACCTCTACCTGAGTACTTTCATTATGCATAACACTCGAGTGCTTGAGAGTTGGTACCTTAACGGGGAAACAGCACAGTGTTGTGCGAGACGTAGGCATAGAGATCAATTTCGTATAACACCTGACATCGGTTTGTATTAATGTATTTCATTAACTTAGCTAAATGTAAGCAGAACATTAATGATCTCAAGTGTTGTACTTTCATTATGCATAGCACTCGAGTGCTTGAGAGTTGGTACCTTAACGGGGAAACAGCACAGTGTTGTGCGAGAGTAGGCATAGAGATCAATTTGTATAAACAAAGTTACTTATATATAAATATATATACATTTTTTTTTTCAACTTTGAAAATGGTTTTGCATAATAGCCATTGATGTTTAAAATGTATATAAATGTATTATATTACAATGCATTATGAATATTGTTTCCAGTGGTCATGACTATTAGTATAGACTGAAGCATCCAGTTGTCATGACACTTTACACGATTTCGAGAGAATCACCGATGACAAGTATAGCTTTGCAAAATCCTTCCCCGTCAACGAAACGGCAGGAACAACGACAGGAACATTAGACTAGTGAGGAATGGAGTCGTCGAAGCCGGAACTGGCAGACGGATGTACCTATCATAAGAAGGATGATCATCTCGCGAAGTCTTATTTTTTTTTCTTCAGATTCTTATTACTTGCTGCTGGAACAATGGATTTTTTTTGTTTAATTGAACAGTATGTAAAAGAGACGTTATTATCTTAATTTTAACATCATCGCAGTTGGATTTTGTTTTCTTCTTCTTCAAGTTTCACGAAGATGCGACGATTGCGAAATGCGCTTATACACATGTACGTCATTAATTTCAACGACAATTTGATTTCATTGGAAAACATATATTTTTTTTTTCAAGTTATGAAATATATATGTTGTGATGAAAACTGATTTTTTTTTAATGAAATTTCGTGAAGGTTGGCAAACTACGCACGGAATTTGACAATTTACTACATGTAATTTCGTGATAATTATTTTGTGTAAATAAGGTGTGTACATAATTTACGGTTGTTTTAAAGTTTTACATATTTTGACGGGACGTCAAATTTTAAGGAGGGGGCAGTGTAATAGAGGAAGCACCCTGTGCGCGGGGTTTTGGCGCACAGTGGGGACGCGCTTTGCGCGTAAGTGTTCACGCGTAGGAGTTTAGTTTTTGAATTGTTCAGTTGCTGTTTGAACCTGTGACTGAGCGGTAAGTTACCGCGGTTCTCATGTTTATGTTATTATTTTACAGTATTTATTATACCTTATAATAAAATACGCTTGTTTTGTGTTCATATAATTGGTGACTATTAACTTGCTTAATTTGTGTGTCATAGTTCGGTCACAGTTGGTTAGTCGATAAGCCTGTGTGTTGATTGGGTGAATGTTTTATTGGTACGTTGCATTGTTGGGTGGTTGGTTGATTGGTTGGTTGGATGAGTGGTTTGTTTTTGGTTGGTTGGTTGGCTGGTTGGTTGGAAAAGCTCTCGTATTGGTTGATTGAATGTTTGTTTGCTTGGTTGCGTATTTGGTTGGTTGATTAGTTTGATTGTCAACTACAGAGTAATGTACGAATACCCCTCATGTACTGGAAATAGGGTAGTAATATCCAAGCGCAGGGGACTGATCTTATCATTGTTTTGCGCTGTTGACTGTACTTTTTTTTGGGGGGGGGGGGTGTCTTCTTCTTCTCTTCATTCTTCTTCTTCTTCTTCTTCTTCTTCTTCTTCTTCTTCTTCTTTCTTCTTCTTCTTCTTCGTCTTCGTCGTCTTTGTTCCTACTTCTCCTTCTTCTTCTTCGTCTTGTTGTTGTTCTTCTTCTTCTCCTTCTCTTCATCCTCCTTCTCCTTCTTCTTCTTCTCCTTCTTCTTCTTCTTCTTCTTCTTCATCTTCATCTTCTTCTTTAATTTTCTCCTTCTTCTTGTTTTCTTCTTCTTCATCGTCGCCTTCTTCTCCTACTCCTTCTCCTTCTTCTTGTTCGTCTTCTCCTTGTTCTTGTTCTTCTTCTCCTCCTTTTACTAACTGTCCAAGGGCATTTGAACAAAAAGCTTACTTACCATTATGATTATTGTTTAAAAAATATCAGTAACAGCAGCAGTAGAAAATGTAGAAGTAGCACCAGCAATGATGTTTCGAATCAAATGTATCCCTTATACACTGTAGCATTTGCACAAAGTTCTTTCTTACCGTGTTGCCGATGTTTTTGAGACCTCTTCGACCACAAGAAGGGTACGGATGTGGCTCATGAGTGGGCAATCTATGGCGTTCCTCTGGCTCAAGTTCCGTCTGTTCCTTCTTTCCTTGCAGTAGATCGGGATCGCAGCAAGCCACTCTTTTTAATTGTTGCTTGGCAACATCCCCGTTGAGTTCGTCCAAACAGAGGGGCATATCAGGGTTTCGTCCAACGTGGCAACCGCTTGTGGTGGGTTCCACTGAGCCCAGACCCTCAATCAGTGGACTGGAACAATCACCAAATGCAACGGGTCGCTCCAGCTGTGGTTTACCCGTTGCAACGTGCGCATGGCCCCGATCTATGGCGATATTGGCCTGAACCTGGGCCATTTGCACCTTTCTGCTTATACTGTTCCAGATGGTTCTACTGAAAGAGAGCCCTGTTGGAGTGATCATTTCGATGGAGTTGGTGTACAGGCCTGCGAGACACTGGCTCAGTGGAAATGCGGTATTCATCCAGACACTCTGGCTAATGATAAGTGCCGCCGGACGTAGGTGGTAGTTGCGATCCAGGCTCAATGCAGGTAAATTGGTCTTGCGAAAGATACGGTAGACCATGATCGCAGCCCGCCAGGAAAGACTTATTTGACTCTGGTTATACTGAATTATGAGAGTCATCGCGATCATGGCCTGACGAAGACGGTCAACATGAGGCCAGCAGGTCCGCCTGTCGGTGATCGCGACTTGAAGGTGGCTGGGGTTTCGCTCCAGCTGTAGCTCGCGATCGCCACCTGATCGATGGTGCGGTGCTGAATCATCTACCTCACTAGAGTGGGGTAGTTGGTCCTCAGACAGCCCATCACTGGACCTGCGGAACAGTGATAGACAGTATTATCTTGTTAACTGTATTGTGCATATCCCAATACAAAAAAAAAAAAAACAAGTGTGTACAGTGGTGTTACGACAACTCCCCAAGAGAAAAAAAAAAACTCTCGGGGATGAATCTCACCTGACAACTCCTCTGAAGGAAACTCTCCCGGAGGACATCTTTGCAAGGAGCAAGTTCCCCGGAGGACAACTTCCCTAACTCCCCGGAGGACAACCTCCAGAACTCCTCCCTAGGACAACTTCCCTAACTCCCCCGAAGGACAACTTCCCGAAGCCAGTACCCCAGGAGGACAGCTTTCCCATGAACAACTCCCGCGAGGACAACTTCCCGAAGAACAAACCACTCCCCCCCCCCCGACGGACATCTTCCCTAACTCTCCCGGAAGACAACCTCTCTAAATCCCCGGCCGGAGGACAACTTACCAAAGAACAACTTCCCCCAGAGGACAACTTCCCGAAGAACAACATCTTCCGCAACTCCCCCGGAGGACAACTTACCGAAGAACAACTCCCCCGGAGGACAACTTATCGAGAAACAACCCCCCCCCGGACATTTTCCCTATAACTCCCCCGGAAGATAACCTCTCTAAATCCCCCAGTACCGAAGAACAACTCCCGGAGGACAACTTATCGAGAACACCCCCCCCCCCGGACATCTTCCGCTAATAACTCCCCGAAGATAACCCCTCTCTAAATCCCCCAGAGACAAACTTACCGGAAGAACAAACTCCCCGAGGACCAACTTCCGCGAAAAACAACTCCCCGCTCCCCTTGACATCTTCCATCTTCCCTAACTCCCCGAGACAAACCCCGCCTAAATCCCCCGGAGGACAACTTCGAGAAGGAACAACTCCCCCAGAAACAATTCCCGAAGAACACCCCCCCCCCCCCAGGACATCTTCGCAACTCCCCCGAGGACAACTCCGAGACAACCCCACCCTCTGCCCGACATCTTCCCTAACTCCCCGAAGTCAACCTCTCTAAAATGCCGCCGGAGGACACGCTAACCGAAGAACAACTCCCCAGAGGACAACTTCCCGAAGAACACCCCCCCCCCCCCCCCGAGGAACAAACTTCCCCAAGAACAATCCCCGGGGGACAACTTGCCTAAGACAATCCCACGAGGAACTTTCCGAAAAACAATCCTCCACACCCCGGACGCTAAATTTTATACCCACGAGTTTTTCTCAAGCACGCGCAATGCGTACTTTCACTACGGTTTAACGCTCGCACTTTCGAAACCGTTGGTATACATGTATGTTGCTAAAGAAGACGTCAACTGTCAAGTCGCTTTGTGTGGCTACATTGGATAGTTCGCTGTATTGACAGCGTTTTGACCCGGGTTCGAATCACGCAGTACGGTTTTGTTTTTCCAGCGGTTTATTTCGTCAAATTCGTGGTAGAAAAATTCGCACCCGGACATCTTCCTTAACTCCCCCAGAAGACAACCTCCCTAAATCCCCCAGAGGACAACTTACCGAAGAACAACTCCCCCGGAGGACAACTTCCCGAAAAACAACCCCCGGAGGACAACCCCCTAAATCCCCCGGAGGACAACTTCCCGAAGAACAACTCCCCGGAGGACAACTTCCCGAAGAACAACTCCCCCGAAGGACAACTTACCGAAGAAAAATCCCCCCCTCCCGAGGACAACTTATCGAAGAATAACTGTCCCGAAGACAACTCCACCGGAGGTGTTAACTATGCTTCCAGTAATCTGGATTATTGTTTACAAATGGTTGTATATACAGTACAAGTAAGAAAGAGTGGACGGTTAAAGTATACGGTATACGTTCTGTATCTTAATCCTGTATTTTGCTCTGACATGATTCAACATCCGATATGATGTATATGAATGTTTCATTGACACTAGAATGACATTGATTCATTTTATTACCATGGCGTTTATATTGGCATACACCCCCCCCCACCCCCAACCCTCCTTTCCCCCAACCGACGTTCTTGAACATAAATGACATGAGAACGATTATACAGATTGTGAATCAATAAGTAAACCCGGCTACAGCCCGATAGTCCGCGGGTCCGTTAGTCCGCGGGTCCGATAGTCCGCGGTGTATGTAAAAATATGATCAGAATATAGTGAAATCAAAATGTCATCGAGAGGTGAAAAGGTCAATTGATACGAACCCATGGGGTTCTTTAACAATAACCCAAAGGGAAATCGCCCCCTGACAACTACTTCAAGGAAAATATTATCCCCATATTTTTTTTTTCTATTGACATGGCGAGATACGTTATCTCGCCAAGTCGAAAAAGTTATGTCAACCTATGGCGAGATATCTGGATTCTCGCCGGGCCTTGTACACTTCATATTCAATTCTTTTCTTTCGCTGTAAGTTTTGGTGTATTTGTCTGTGGGTTATTTTTATGGTTAAATTTATGCTGTCTGTAAATATTCACCCTGTATATATTTTCATATA
>JZLH01S0020341.1:1020-11918 GCA_001188425.1 Eucidaris tribuloides | reverse complement strand
CCTGCTGTTTGTCTGCCCACCTAATTTTATGGCACGTTGCGACGCGAGAATATCTCGGAGTATCGGTGGAGTTGAAAAAGCAGGAAATTTGGGAAATTACATTGCCTCAGAAAAAATGTCACTCAGGATCCAACGCCTTACTAAAAATCAATGATCATGGTATCATTTTGTTCGAAAAAGAATGTTCTAACCAACGAAAGAAAAAAGGGTAATTTTGGCGGGAAATGGTACCTATTACTAAGGTTTTTTTTATAAAGAAAAATTGCATTTTTGTGCACTTTAGTGATGAAATAGGCAAAATATCTAGTGTAAATAGTAAAATTTCAAAATTATACCCCATGTTTAAGGATTTCTTCCCCAGAAACCATACCCATGTTTAAGGGTTTTTTTGCGAAAAAAGTAACCTATTGAGCGGCACACTCCCGTTTACCTTACTAGGCAAGTACCCCCCCCCCCCGGGACTTGATCTTATCTTTAAGAACCACCATTACTTTGCTCTTCACTGATCGTGGTGGCGGTGGCGGTGGCGGTGGCAACTACAGAGGTGGCGGAGGTGGATGAGGAGGAGGACGCTACGAGAACTCCGGTGGTGGTGGCTGGGATAGGAGGGGGCGAGACTAGTTTGCAGGCACAAACCCTTGTCCGTCATGCTACTCCAATCAGGGTCTGAACAATCTGTGCTGCAGACTAGTATTTCCATAGGCTCTGTGTTATAGCTGCTAAGCCCTAGCCAACAGATTAGTCTTGGCTCAAGGCGCTGAAAAATTGTAGTGCCAAAATAAGTCTGTGCCTGCAGACTAGGGCGAGACGGGGGTTTCCGGGGGAGGAAGTAGAGGAAGGGGCTTTGGCGGCTACGATGACAGAAGAGATGGAGGAAGAGACAGGGGCTACGGAAATAGAGACAGGGACGGCTACAGCAACATGGGTCCACCCAGACCACGGAAAGAATTCAGGGAATCTACAGCAGGTAAAATATTTAAAGGCATTGTTTAAAGGGAAAGTCCACCATGACGTCAAATCCATTTTAATATAAGCAGAAAAATGAGAGAAACATATTAATGAAAGTTTGGCGAAACTTTCACCAAAGAATAACAGTTATGAAGTTTCACAGTTTTAGTTTTGTGACGCCACATGCAAGCAGCTCCCCATATGTCATGCAAAATAAATTCCATAAATTGCCATTTTTAAATGATTCATGACAATTGAATTTTGTTGTTGTTGTTGTTTGTCAATGATGCTGAAGAAATTAACGATCGCAAATGTTGCATTCTTTCTGTGCCACCCTGTATAAATGTCTCACAAAATATTGATTTTAATAATTTTACTTATTCTACTCCTTCACTGGCAATATTTCAAGCAGTTGGTTAGACTTTTTTCCCCTATTGAAGGGATTTTTTTCGTAATCTCACCGGAAGCTAACGTTGCCTCGGATATCAGCCTCTCCTGCTGCCTTGATCTGAGCTGGACTCACGTCTACACCAAGTACTTTGCTAAACTTCGAAGCTAGATGTCTCGTAAGTTGCCCTGAGCCGCAGCCGACGTCGATGGCACTGTCGTACGGTCCTGGAAGCTAAAAAACGGTGCAAAGAGCTGAATCAACAATAGTACACTCATGCTCACAATTATGGAATATTTTAGAAACATTTTAGAAGTTGCCATTTTTCCGTGAACGATACATCTGGGATTAATATTTGCTCACCCCAGGTTAAACAATTATAATCTAAGTATTTCAGTAATGCTGCGCATTTTGTAGCGTCCGACTCGACGCTAAAACCTGTGTTTATAAATGGTGGTATAGTTGTTGTTTAGTCACGTGGTGGCTACGCGCGTTGTTAGACAACAGACAATTCTGATGTTAATTTAATGATAAATGACATTAGATCAAAATTTATCAGTTGTTTGTATTGTTGTTTTTAATTACTTTAATTTAATACTTTTTCATGATTTTTTGTGGATTTTTAAAAAATTAATAAATTAACGAATTCTAGTTTTCACTTTAGTCATCTCATGAAATCCAAAAATTGCTTCACATACTGCGTTTTTGTGAAATAAACACTTGTCTTGAAATTTTTGGACGATATAGGAGAAAGAACTCAAGTATTAACAAAATATTCCATAATTATGATCATGAGTGTATGTAACGGATTTTCAAAGTATCATTTTTCTTATTTCCTTCCTGTGAGAAAATGCCCCAAAAAATGTCATTGTTTTGTCTCCAAATTTGATCATCTTGGTGACTGATAGTTTGAAAGAAGGGAGCAAATTAGAGTGGGTTATTGTCTACGTCACTAAAGTATGTGTTTACAACCATGACATCATGGTTTTTAGTGTAGTGATGTTTGTAATTTTGACGGTTCGTCATTCCGAACACATAAATTTCATGTCCATGATTGTGTACCTCGTAAATCGGAAAATGAAAATAGGGTACTGGAGAGTGGTAGTCACTGGCGTAGCCAGAATTTTTTCGAATGGGGGGGGGGAGGGGCAGACGTAAAGGATCAACTAAGCGAAGGAACATAACTCCCCCCCCCCCCCCCCCCAAAAAAAAAAAATAAAGAAATAAATAAAAAATAAGAAATAAATAAATAAATAAATAAATAAATAAATAAATAAATAAATAAATAAAAAAATAATAAATAATAATTATTAAACAAAATAAAAATAAAATAAAATAAATGTTTGTTTGCCATGAAGTGACAAAACACAGGAGGGTCGGTAGGTTGGGTCTTATTTTTTTTCTTATTTTTTCACTTTTGGTCGAATTCATCAGCTTCATTGGCCGGCAATTGCAGTTCAATTTTGAAAGGGCTACCGGAAGCATGCGAGGGAGCGAAGCGACCGAGCGGGGAATGGTGCGGAAGGGGGAATACCCCCTCTCACTGTAGGGATTTTTGAAAAACCCATGAAAAATACGTGTTTCTAAGCATGGTTAAAAATACATATTTAAAAAAAAGGCTATATCTTGGCAAGATCATTATAGTAATTGTGGCCCTTACAGTGGCACATTAATGGGTACGACGTCCTCTTTCAATTCATAGTGTGGGAAATTATTGGGATAGTTAGAAGGAGGATCTGGGAGGGACTTTCCCATAGGGCAAGAAAAAAATGCATCTTCACCTTTAAAAAACGTACATTTTTTGGCTCCCTTCAGCCACAAATTAATCCGAATATTGATGCACATTAAATTCATAATTCTGGCTAATTAGACAAATGATATAGCTTGGGGGAGGGGTGTCTGAGAAGGGGTATCTGCAGTTTTACCTTTAAAATATCTTGAAGATACCTAAGCAATTGTTGTATTTATGCTGGGGGAGTAGCCAATTCTTACGTGGGGAGGGCGTGTAAGGGATCATCTTCCATGCAGAACGTGTTGATAAAGTGGAAACAAGGGGATCCCTCCATTAGTGAGAACATGCCATTGGTTGCAGTAAAATAAGAGGTTATGTGGATGACAAAATTGTAAAATGACTGATTAGGCCTAAACATAAATAACGCAGGGAAGGGTCTCAAATCTCAATGTGAGGAAATTTTAAATTTTCACGTTCAAAAAGTACAATTTTTGTTTCTTTTTGTTACATTTTATTATATTTTATTTTATTTTTTTGGTATCTGACCCCCGTTGAAGACGAGGGACGAGATATCTCGTCAAGAGGTCTATGGGAAATGCGTGTTAAAGCGAAATCAAATCGTCTCCAACGGGTTAAAACAGTACATGAGGTACTTCATACTCAAAAGTGTTGACAACTTGAAAAATTCTTAGAATTCAATGAAAGAATATGTTTAAAAAGCAGCAAAATTTTAACTCACGGAAAGAACAATATTCTGGTAGCATATCGTTTTTAGTTTTTTTCTTAAAGTTCGTGACTTATGGATCTCACACTTTCAACACACCATTTTTAAGTACTGAAAGATTGTGTCAGGGATGTGCAAGTCCATTACTTCCCTTCATTATCAATACCCAACGGTAGTTTAGTACTTACAAATGGTGTGTTGAAAGTTTGAAATCCATACGTCATGAATTTGTTGTTTTATGAGAAAAACTGATAACGACATGTTACCAGAATGTTGTTCTTTCCATGAGTTTCAATTTTGCTCAAACTGCGAATCGCGGTTATGTGTATCGTCGCAAGATCAGCGGAGCGCACTGATTGGTTAAACTGTAAACTCGCGCGACCTTTGGCTAACGGCTGATCGGACAATTTGGAACGGCACGTGCACGTTTGACGTCGCGGATTTTTTGAATTGCTTCTGAGTAATTTGAAAAAGGATGAAGTTTACATTTTCACCAAAATCTCAATATTTTACCACAAGTCTCTATGAGAGGTGTTTATTTATATTAATCTTCACATTGGATATGATTTCAGCTGATTTCATTCATTTAAGTGTTTTTTTTTTGACGTGCAAATGAATGACACAATCTTTAAATACCGTTTGGTAATGATAGTAAAGATGAGTGATGGACTTGCAAATCCTGTAACCTATCTAATTCAGTAGAACGAATTTCAGAAAAATGTGTCTGTCTGCGTTTGCGTGTCTTGGAGGTGTGGCGGGTTAGTTCACGCGTGGGAGTTAATCTCATTCTCTTTCAATATTGGCTAATAAGGTAGTTCTACAATGACAACCACAGATCTAGTGGGACAAATCTCTGCTGAGGCATTTGAGAGCACCCATGATTGTAGTGATGAATGGTTATTGTTCAATTCTGCCGAAAGAATACCAATGTCTAGTTTGTTGCACAATGTGTTCTGCTTATCTGCACACGCACAGATTGCAATTGTGAACTGGCTTATGTGTTTGTTTGCGGTTTCTCCATAGATTTGTACAGGATTTTGTATTTTTGACAACAGAGGACGTTCTTCATCAGGTTAAGGGGTGTATAGTGCAATAGATGCTATACGCTACCCCTTACACTTCTCTGTATTCTCCTTTTGGTAAATATTCATTCATGTGTGAAGGCATGGGATAGGGTTCCAAAAATCCGATACCCAACAATTTAAGATTTTTTTTTATTTAACCCGAAAAAGCCCAAGCTATTTTGGGGTCTCCGTGGCCCAAGGGGGGGGGGGTCACATTGTGCCCCCTTCTCTAAAATCTTTATTTTTGGACCAATCACTTTCAAGTTTGGCACATATAGGCCTAACTAAAACTCTACAAAACGCAATCATCAAGATTTCTCAAGGTCACTACATGGGGGCGCTATTCACCATAATATAAAGAAATACATAGAAAAAACACCCGTAGAACTATGGGGTAATACAGTGCAAAAGATGCTGTATATATCCCCATAGCTCGGTAACCGTAGCCAGACAATCTCCCTGTACAATGCGGGACACCCTCGCCGGTCATCCACAGCGCACGGCAGAAATCGCACCCGCACCCCGTTGATACCAATGCTTGAATTAGCGCGCACGGCACGTGCGCCCGTCAACCAAGCAAAAGTCGCCCGAAGGTTGTCCACCGAGTTTTCACTGACTGGCGACTGTATCGGTAAGTTGAAATTCAAATTTTAAACTCAAAATCAAACTTTTGAAAAGACTTTTTCATTGAAATGTAATAAATTACGGCTTTTGCACAGTACATAAATTTTTCATTTCACAAAATTCATGTCTTGCAGCAAACAGCGGTCCAAACCACCGCTACCGCGAGCGATCGTAAAGGCGACGGACTTCACTACGGGTCGCTCCCAAGCGTGAGAAAAAAGGGATTTTGTTGGATATTTCTAAGTTTTCGTCTTTAATATCGCATGAATGCATTTACAATTGATTAATTTGTCAATAATCATACACGATAACATATTTTCAAATAGAAAATTTTTGAGTAAACTTTGCCCGTTTGGGGTTCATATTTTGCGTTACCATACATGCAGTGCTAATGTAGTGCGTATTATTATGCACTGTTGGTTGTCCTAAAAAGATAAAATAACATGGATAAATGATTTTTTTGGGGGGTTCATTCTGGTACACCTCTTTGATGGAATTACACTTTGATACATCAAATCTTGTATAATATACTAATAAAACATGGGAAATAAAGAAATATAACAAGAAAAATGAATTTTCAATATTTTTTATTTTTTATTGTTTTGGAGCCAAAAACAAAAGAAATTTATTGAATATATAAAACATAAGTTTTATGTCATACATGAGCCAAAAGAAATGAAAAACAAGTGACAGTAACTCTTTAGGTTAGTGTAAAAACCATTAAACATCAAAAAATGACATACATGACCTTCAAAACGTGGTTGCCATGGCAACACAATATCAATTTTAGGAAAAGTCACCGAGTTTGATGAAATTTCATCAAAAAAATGTGGAAGTGGCGAAGGAAAATGTGGTGGGGCACATTGTGCCCCCCCCCCCTTGGGCTTTTTAGGGTTAATTAAGAAATGAAACTGATTTGAACCAAACTGTTAACTGAAGAAATCATGTGGATTGATTCATTAAAGCTGAACATATTTATTCAAACGTGCAATTTTTGCCTTGTATAAGAATCGCACACGTAGTCAAGCTACCACTCCCGTGAGTGGGACAGTGTGACGCCTGCATTCCTCACAAAACAAGAAAGAACTACCATGAATACTTGATTCTTCGTCGCAGCTTTGCCTGGGAATTTTATACACTTGGTCATTTACATAAAAATACCAGACCTTTCGTCTGCTGAAATGTGTGGCATTTCGGCCGCCGCATATGTGCGTCCATACCTGATTCCGAATTAATTGTGTTTGTATGAAGTAGAAACTTTGATTCTTGCGTCGCACGTTGGTTCAATGGGATTTGCTGCTACCTTCCACCCGTGAGGGTGTGAGTTTTGATGGGTAGTAGGCCTACTAGACTTTCTGATGTGCCGTGTTTTAGGGGCCATGATGGTTCCTTCATTTTATTTGTAGTTCTGAGTCAAGCACATTTGAACATAGGATTTGATCAATGTATTATGTACTGCTAATATTACGAAAGATTCTGACGACATCAATATGCTGTTGCTCAGATCATAAAGTATCGACTGAAATATATATTTTAAAGTCGAACTATAAAAACAGGAGTAAATGGTGTACTCCTCTTGCAGAAAGCTAGATATACTCACCTCTTTTGCCAAGTAATCGGTTATTTTATCAGCTACATGAGACGAATAGATGACCCGATATTTCTGATAGTCCTCAGCGACTGAATTCCTCTCAAAATATCGATACATGTTTATGGAAATCTGAAAAGGAATTTAGAGAAAATGAGGATATGTATTTTGTCGGCCGCAAGTTATTTGAGGCACAACGATAGCCGCACAACGAAACTCTCACTTCACACACAAAACTCGGCGTGCACTTGGCGAGCACACCTACTTCCGTGCTCGCGTACTCCTGTAAAGGTGCATGTCCCGTACACGTCAACATTGCTGAATATTTAAATCGTTATTCTCCAAAAAAAATATATTGTTATTCATCCTGAACTGCAAATACTTCACTTCATTGTTATCAGATTAGGAACTACTATACTGCCCCCCCCCATGACAAAAGGGCATAACTGACATTTTTTTTTTTTTCAAAATTGACTTACATAGTGTAGGGGACTCAGTACATCATGTTAAACATGTAGAACAAAAAAAAATAATTAAAAGTGTCCCTTTGTTTCATATTCAGCTTGTTAAAAGGGCATCACGTGTCATGAGCCATTTTAGAGTCTGCAAAGCAGACTAGTTCACTTGTGCACTCAGCCTGAGCCACTTAACAACCACCCGCCTGTTATGAATACATTTTCAACACCAAACATGCAATATGCATACATTAGATGTTGCTATGTCTGGTAAGCCTCAGCAAGCTGTCGGGTTGCTCAGAGCAACCTTTGTCAAACAGAAAAGTATGCATAAAATGTTCAACCACTATGAAATAGTATACTATTATAGTGTACTATGGAGGTAAAAAAACGTTGCATAATCTAGAACTGAGACTGAATATGCCCAGTAAGTACACTGCAACATTATGACAAGGTTGTCAAAATACCAAAAATATGAACTTTATGTTTTCATAACGAAAGATATGTTTTCTAGACCAAATTTTGTGATGAAATCATTTCTGAAGTTGGAAATGCAAAATATGCTTCCGTTTTGTTTAGATATTTTAGAATTTGTTGGTGTGTTTATTTTGCAATGAAGCTCAAGGGTGCCGGAAGCGGGGCCAAGGGCACTTGCCCCCCCCCCAATAATTTTTTTTTTGGGGGGGGGGCAAAACGAGTTTTTGCCCCCCCCCCCCATGTGCCCCTGAAAGGTAAAAAATTGATTAATCAATTACAGTATTAAAGACTAAAATGAGCAATAAAGGCAATTTCTTGTATAAAAACTCAATTTCATAACTGAAAAATGCAAAATTTTCGCCCCTAACGGGGCACTTGCACTTCTAAGTAAATTTAGTGTATAGATGGTGGCCTTTCGTCCTTCGATGAGTGTGCCCACGTGACAACATACCATTAGTAAACCTTTCCATTTTTCCTTCCTCCTAAGTTTTCTAGCACAAGGGCACCGGAAGCGGGGGGGGGGGGGCAGAGGGGCACTTGCCCCCCGCCCCCCCCCAAAAAAAATGGGGGGGGGGCAAAACGAGTTTTGCTCCCCCCCCCATGTGCCCCCTGAAAGGTAAAAAATAATTAATCAATTACAGTATTAAAGACCAAAATGAGAATAAAGGCTATTTTTTGATAAAAAATGTCAATTTCATACTGAAAAATGCAAATTTTCGCCACTAACGGGCACTTGCACTTCTAAGTAAATTTAGTGTATAGATGGTGGCCTTTCGTCCTTCGATGAGTGTGCCCACTGAAACATACCGTTAGTAAACCTTTTCATTTTTCCCTTTCTCCTAAGTTTCTACACACAGGGCGCCGGAAGCGGGGAGGGGGGGGCAGAGGGGCACTTGCCCCCCCCCCATGTGCCCCCTGAAAGGTAAAAAATAATTAATCAATTACAGTATTAAAGACCAAATGACAAATAAAGGCAATTTTCTTGTATAAAAACTGTCAATTTCATAACTGAAAAATGCAAAATTTCGCCCCTGACGGGGCACTTGCACTTCTAAGTAAATTTAGTAGTAGATGGTGGCCTTTCGTCCTTCGACGAGTGTGCCCACGTGAAACATACCGTTAGTAAACCTTTTCATTTTCCTTTCTCCTAAGTTTTCTAGCAATATAAGAATATTTTTCATTGCTTGAACATGCGGTCACGTTTAAGCTTTTAATGAATACATTTCAGACTAAAACCAGAAGTGAATGTGGCTCACCAATGCAAATTATATCTCTATTGCTCGAAGAATAATACATATTGCGCTAATAAGCACACATCACTTGTGGCATACATGTAAGTATACGTTCATGAGAAAATGAAAATTTACGATGATTCTGAGCTCTCGCTCGGTCGTTGGCCATATAAATGTGTATAAATAAATGTTCTGAAAGGATACTGCATGACAAATTTGACTTCTGTTATTCAAATATAGCGTAATACAAAAATAATTGAAAATCTGTATACATTGTGAAGCGCTCAGCTCGCTTTGCTCGTACTTAGTAAAATGAATCATTTTCATAAGTTATGTTTAATCCCTATAGAAATTTGATTTTAAATGCTCTATAAACGCTACTGCTATGAAGTCCGTATTTATAAAATATACCATTTAAAATATGTGTTACCATGCTAGAACAACAATCTTTTCTATGTCCATTTTCAAAAATTTCCTGCCGTGGGAGGGGGTTATCCCACCCTCCCTCGCTCGGTTGATTCGCTCTCTCGCAAGTATGTCTACCCAATCTCCAGTGAAAATGTAATTTACCATGCCAGAATAAGCGTCTTTGCTCAGCGTATTTTCAAGAAGTTCTGTGGGAGGATACACCCTCGCAAAGTACGACTACTAACTTACAGTTTGTCACATACTGTACTTCCCTGTACGTCTTTTTGAAAACCTGACTACACAACCCCCAATTATCTTTATAAAATATACCTTTAAAATATGTATTTACCATGCCTAGAATCACTCTTTCACAGCATCATGCCCTATTTTCAAAAAGTTCCAATCGTAGGAGGGGTATCCCCTTCACCCTCCAGGTGCGCACCGTTTCCTTGAAAGTATGGCTACCCAATTACAGTTTTTTACATACTTCCTCTACATCTTTTAAAAAAAACTGACAATGATTATCCTAATAATTTCAGAAGGTATACCTTCAAATATGTATTTACCATGCCTAGAACTCGCGTCTTTTCTATGCGTATTTTCAAAAAGTTCCTATCGTGGGAGGGGTATCCCTTCCCACACCCTCCCCCGTTCGGTCGCTACGCTCCTCGCATGTTCCGGTCAAAGCCCTAGTAGACTCCCCTTAAAATTCGGCTCTAGAACCGCGCGCTGCCCGCACCCTCCCCTGGCCCCCACTCGGTCACTTCGCTCCCTCGCCGAGGATCTCACACTGTCACATAAATGTGCCCCCATCGAGATTTTGCCCCTCCAAAACTAAAAGTGTTCCGGCGCGCCTGCTAATGGGCATATGAGGTCTCAGTTCCAGACCAGGCAATTTTCTTACCTGTAAATTACACCCACTCTCCGACTTTTTTTTTTTTTACCTCCGGAGACACTCACTCTGCCTCAAATCAAGACTCTAGTATTGCTGAAAGCAGTTGACTGAAGATAAAAGTTTTCTTATCAATATGAAGAAAGGTAAATCTAAATATCTGGAAACCAGACTTGGGCATATTTTACCTTTAGACTAGTTTCATAGTAAATGCAAATTGTATGCATACTATTCTGTCTAACAAAGGATGCTCTTCCTAAACGCTTGCCACACCTTGCTACAACTAATGTATGCACACTGCCTTTTTGGAATTGAAAATATATTCATACGAACAGGTGAAAAAATACCTCTTCACAGGGTTTCAGA
>JZLH01S0020339.1:0-10100 GCA_001188425.1 Eucidaris tribuloides | reverse complement strand
TTTTTCAATCTTAATCGAGTAATAACCACACTCGTACAGTCGTCCTTGTGCATCGCACAACACACAAGATTGTACACGTACTATGCAGGAACACACCGTCCTAACGGACCAATCAGAGCGCGAGTTGGGGTGTGGACTAGGTCAGGGTCTATCGCGCAGTGGAGCTAATATTAGCTGTAGTTTCAAATCGAAAAAAAGCCACAGTGTAAAAAGTTTGGTTTTCATGGGTTTTTAAGGCCGGAGAATCTGCTTCTGATTATTTTATCGATTTGATATCAACATTTTGCCCTAGGGTCATAATAAGGGTCATATTAAAACAGCAACCCCCCTTTTATATGGGGGCATCAATGGCACGTAGGGTAGTAGAAAAGGCGATTGCCATAATGTGTCTCGCCCCATAATGTTAACGTTTGACCTCATTTGACCTTTCATCTACTTTCGTGACCTTTGACCCAATCTAACCTTGGGTTCTTTATAAGGCGTCTACCATCTAATTTAATGGTTATCACATGGGTAATGGTTGCAAAGCTACCAACTCCAGTAAAAACTTGCAGAAACATGGCAAGAGCCATAATGTGTCTCGCCCCTCATGTTAACATTTGACATTTCATCTACTTCTGTGATCTTTGACCCCAATATAACTTTGAGGTCCCTATAGGGCATCTATGCTACTATTCAAGTTTGGTTACCACATGGGATAATGGTTTTAAAACTACCAACTCCTCCAGCAGAAACTTGCAGGTAAATTTTAAAATTTGACCTCATTTGACCTTTACCTACATATATGACCTTTGAACCAAAATAACAATGAGATCCGTCTATAGTATCTACCAACCAAGTTTGATTACAAATGGGCAAATAGTGGCAAAGTAATTCAAGTTTCATTGGCAGTGATGGGCGGAGGACGGAAAGAGGCCAAAGACCAAATTTTGGATTGAACTGACAAAACGTCTACTTTTTTTCTTTCTTTGCTGATTGTTCATCTTTAAGGCGTATCTAATCAGATCCAGAGTGGTGTGGACTTCTCATCTGCGGCAATTTTCAATATTAAAAAAAAATCAAAATGTATTAATGGCTGTTGGACACTAGATGTGGTCATAAATCCCTTGTTATTTATTCGGAGTAATTTAGGGGTCCATTCCCATGTTTTAGGGCTCAAGAAACTCCATTGAAAAAAATAAAACGTGATTGTATACAAACTCACCAAATTCAAGATGGCATTTAAAATGGTCTCCAATAACTGAAAGTGGCCATGCCCATAGTTTTAGGGGAAATGAGTTCATTGAAATAGCTAAAAATGTTGATTGCTAAAAGAAAATTCTCCAAATCCATAATTATGACTATTATTTTGGTGTCTGACAGACTGGCAAAGAGTTTAAGAGGTTTTAAAGTAGATAGCTAGCTGATAGTGTCATGAGTAAAGCTTGAATCCTGCTGACCTATTCATTCATAATATTGCCCAACACTTAAAAAAACACATGGTTTTACATACGAGTCGTTTGCTATAATATGTCTCTGTACGATTTCTAGTACTGTACATGTTTAGGATTAATAAACCAATGAAAAAGTGCAAACATCTGCCATTGAATAATTATGTTCAATAGAATAATTGTGCAAGTTAACCACTAATCTTAAAATGTTCCTGATCACTATTTTCCCCAATCATAGGATTGCAGACTTTAGAATTATGATATGATTTTCATTCCTCAATTGCCATGATATGACAGCCAGGCTAGTTGTCAGTTTCAAGATTTTCAAGGTTTTCAAGGGTGTCATCAGTTTTTAAAGTTCCCAACATAACTTTTCTGGCAGTTATATTGCATAAAAAATAAATTTTGTATATCTGCATTGCCAACGTGACCATCAGTCAGTGATAGCAGAGATTGTTACTTCTTTTCTTCTTATCCGGGCTTGTACGCGTTCCTGTGAGCGTCCAGTTGGCATATTCTGTATCACGGGAACGTAGTCTTTAACATCTTCAAAAACGGTTTACAGGCAGTCTTTAAGGGATAAATAAGGCCTGTCCACCTGAGACATTAACAATTAATGGAGGATCCCTGAGTAATCACTGAGGTCACTCATTTATTAGAAAGTAAATTATTCATTTGTGCAGCCATAAAATAACTTCTGTTGCTCATTTTTTATGTCACCTTTTAAAATATTGTCACCTTTCCAAAAATGTACTCACTATTGGTTGAATAACTGGATTGTAAAATCCATTAAACTGATTGGAAGATAGTAAATTCACATTATTATGACAGGTCATTTTATCAAAATAAGAGGCCTATTGGTAGTCATATTTGAAGCAATTTTGGATTTGCAATGTTTTTATTGATAAGCATTTGATATTTTAATGGTCTCATTTTATTCATTGACTCATAAAATATGGAGATGGACACCAGAGTTTCTTCTCAGGGATGAATAATGATCAAGTTACTAGTATACCCACTGTTGGTTTGGTGGTATAGCCATTTTGGACGCCATCTTGGATTAACGGGATTTGTAAGCAATTAATGATTTTTTTTTTTTTTACAAAGGCCTTAATAACACAAGAGGATAGACTCCATAAGTACATATTGGGGATGTTTGAATATTTAACATTGAGAGGTCCACACCAGCCTGGATCGCATAACATACACCCTATAAGATGAAACATCCCCCGAAGAAAAAAAAAGTATATCAGACTATGATTGGTTACGTCCCTTTGCTGGAGGAATAAAGGTCCCAACAATAGATCAAAAGACGGGGACATACATTTATTTTGTGCTTTTGGACAGATTCTACGTGATAAGTTATCTGTGTTGTTCCATAGGGTCCTTGCCCGTCCAATTTCCTCCTTTTTCAGTATGATATGATATCCCCAGTATGTCCCCCTTTACAGCCATTATGGCCATTGGTATTGAAATTACATTTCCATCTAACCCAGATGGTACGTGGCCATGTTGGATTTCACCAGTGTTGCGACTGGTGCTTGTCTTCGTGTAGATAAAAAGAGGACGAGTGTGAACTACATAAATGGGCAAAATTAATTACTATTTGTAAGAATCGTAACATTTTGATCTCCTATAAGAAGCCTTGCGTGCGTCACCACCGTAGTCAACATTTCAAGATGCCCTATCTCAGTTTTTGTTAATGAATGACTCTTAATATAACCCTAGGGCAAAATGCTGACATCATATGGTTGACATAACATCAGAATCAGATTTTACGACCCTAAAAACCCCTAAACAGCACAAACTTTTATCACAATGGACCATTTTGATTTGAAACTAGAGCTGAAATTAACTCTAATGGCAGCCATATTGGATTTTTAACGAAAATGGCGCCTCCAGAGGGCGCCCTTCTTGGCGCCCGTCAAAAATAGTAATAGTATGGTATGGTCGACATATGGACCAAATTTGGTGCTTTTAGAAGAATCTGAACCAAACAGTCCTTTTCATGCCCTACCGTCTCCCACTACATCGGATTTTATCTATAAGCTTTCCAAATACGCGCATTAAGAGGTCAGCAGCCCTTCTCCTTCTTTTCAAGATTATTTATCTAATTCGAAAACAATTCGTCGCGCCTTGATTCCCAATAATTCTTACAATAGCAACTTAACATGTGGCGTGCCACAGGGGGTCAATTTTAGGGTCCGTTATTTTCTTATATATACATTGATGATTTGACCCGTTCTTCCGGACGCTCACGTTATTCTTATTTGCCAGATGACACCACATATATTTCCTTCTTCTCATGAATGCATTGATACTCTAGTAGATATTTTGAATTTAGAATACGAAAATTTGTCATCATGGTTTAAATGCTAACAATTATTCGCTTAAATATCAATAAAACTTGTTTCATTCATTTTAATAACTCGCAATCACTAGTCGGCATTGGTAAAAATATCTTTAATAGATGATATCGCCGGTTTGTACAAAAAGAATGCTACGAAATTTTTGGGTGGTTATTACGCTTGATTCAAATTTATCTTGATATGAACAGACTCGTAATGTTACTTACAACCTTATCAAAAGGTTATTGGAATCCTCATGTAAATTGAAACAATTTTACCACGAAAGTCAATATCATATTGTATAATGCCTTCTTATTACTGCGTCCCCACATAAACTACTGCTAAACATTGTATGGTGCAAAATTGTAATCAATAAACTTTAAATTCCATCCTCTTACCTCCAAAAAAGAGCTCTGAGGCTATGCACAAATTCACACTATTTATTCTTCACACCGATCCGTTATTCAAACAATTAAAAAACTCTCAAAGTACATGATATCCATACTTATCAATCTGCTCATATTCATGTATAAATTTAGTCAAAATTTTACTACCTCTCTTCCAAAACACATTTCATCTCAATCGCGATATACACTCATATCCCACACGTCACAGGAATATATTCATTTGAATAAATCCGAAACTTCTGTTGCCATAGACTTACCGATATCATGCCGACCTGATGTATTGGAATTCTCTTCCAGTGCAAATCAAATCATAGCACCTCCCTTTTTGCCTTTAAAGAAGCACTGTTTAAAAACACTTCTACTCCAGCTACAACAGTTAAATCAATATAGTTCACATCAAAATGGTCAATACTCAAGTCTGATCAGTTATTTTATTACGATCTATTATACTGTTTCGTTAGTCAATTAATTTCAGTGTTGGTAAGCACGACGCACCCGCACCGCACCCACGCCGCACTTCATGTGCACTCAATACTTCCTAAGATGAATTACAATTTCAAATCCCACTTTTTGTGCAAAAATTCGTATAACTTTACTTTTTATGCCAATGATTTGCATTTTTTCTGTTTCTTTTTCCCGACAATTTCCTTTACTCCACCGAATTTATCAGGTTGTTCCGCTTGCTTTTTAAGTTTTTAAGCTTATAACGGCAACCTCTGCATTTTCCAAGAGTCTTGTCTGTTATGCATTCATTGTATCATCATATTAATCTGTATTGTAAGCTTACTTTATAGCTTGTTTTTGCTACAATTTTATTATTCATTTATTTGAATTTATAACATTGAATTCATTTATCATTCATTTGCATCTTCTTTCATGTCTGCAAAAACGCAGATATACATCAAACAGTCTGATCGCATCAACTATCCAAATTATACAAAATACATAATTACCCTTTATGTTTATCAAAAGAAATGCATATGAATACTATTTGTAATGTTATCGCTCATGCATTTTATTATGCCTATTTGGTGATTATCTTTATTGGTTATGTAAAATTATGCTTTTGTTATATATTTAGTGTTAAATTGTTTAAAATTATTATTTCTTTGAATTGTTAATTTTTGTTGAAAATGCCAGAAAGAAATAAATTTCAAATTCAAATCAAATCAAATCTCGTTATATATCCAAATGTACTGAAAAGTCGCATGACAGCAAATTTTTACTAGGATGATTTGCAATAATAAATTGAGAAAGAATAAGAAATTACAACTTGAAGAGTCCTTTCTGAAATTATGAGGGGGCGTATCCTCGCTTACAACCGTCTTATAAGATATGAGGCGCTTTCGTTCTTTTGCTGGGTGGTGTCTTCTTTCGTTGAGAGAAGCGTCAGAGGAACACATTGGCCTTTTTTTGTTGAAGTCTTTCCAAGCCATCGAAAACCGTTTCACGGGGAAATAACACTCATGCTCTATAATTATGGGAATATTAAAAAACATTTAGAAGTTGCCATTTTCCATTGAACGGTACGTCTGGGCATTAATTATTGTTCCACCCCAGTGTTGAAACACTTATAATCTAAGTATTCAGGAATTGTTGAGCATTTCGTAGAGTCCGACTCGACATTAAAACCTGTTGTGTTTATAAGTGGTGGTGTTGTTGTATGTTGTTCGTTGAGTCACGAGGTGGTTACGCTCCTTAGTAACTTGTAACAGACACTGTTTCTGATGTTATTTTAGTGTAAATGACATAAGATCAAGATTTATCAGTTTTTCTGTTTTTTTATTACTTAATACATTTTTTCATTGATTTTTTTGTGAATTTACAAAAAAATTAATATATAATTGTTTATTGCGCCTCAAACCTACTTTAGTTTTTAATTATAAGTCATTCTCATGAAATCCGCAAAAAATTGCTTTAATACTGCGTTTGTGAAATAAACACTTGTCTCGAAAATTTTGGACGATATAGGAGAAAGACTTAAGTATCAACAAAATATTCCATACATTATGGGCAAGGAGTGTATGAAACCGAACTACGGGATACTTAGTGCTGAATGTAACACCCAATCCCTGCAGGGAGGCGAAAATTTTTAATTTTTATGTCCCTCCTCTAGCCGTGGGTGCGCCTGCATTTGAGAATTTCTCCGCCTTCGAGATGAAAGGGAGAAAGAATAATTCATTGATTTCTTTTCAAATATTTGCATTTATCCAATACATGCTTAATAACTTCATCAGGATATCATCATAGAAAGACCCCTACAACTCCAAAAATGCAATGCGTTATGCGTGTAATGCTTGCCAAACAACTTAGAGAACATTTTTAAACAGTTAATTAAAAGTCACTTTTAACGTTCATAATGATTCTTAAGCCGTTTAGTTGTTACGTTTAAATCAACCGATTTTTTTGACATCAACTAATTGTGTTGAGAATTTATATGTATGTAGCCCATAACTTTTCATGTTTTCTTTATGTAGGCCTAATAAACTTACATTGTTTTTATCCAGAGGTCCCCTAATTTGATACAATATTGTTGAAAAGGCGCCCTATTAAAAATATTATTTGAAATAGATGAATGAATAAATAAATAGGAGTGAATAAATTCTTCGAACAAAATAAAATAACATGAGAATAAAACAAAGTAATACAAAATTTGGATTGGGGTTCAAGAAGAAATGCTGAAAGCCGGTTAGCCTTCAGTCGGTAGAGCATCAGACTTTTTAATCTGAGGGTCGCGGGTTCGAGGTCCTCATCTCGGGACGATAGCAATATTTTTTATAATTTAAATTTTTTATGTCTGTCAAGGAACACGCCATTTTGGTTCGAAGGCAAGTTTAGGCAATAGGGGGGGGCGGCGGATTCAAAGGGTCGGAGAGAAAGACAGACATCGCTCCTTTCGTGTCTTTATCATCCCCTCGATTTGAAAGTTTGATACGTTTTCCTTATTTTTCAGCATTTTTGATTAGGATTTGAAATCTATTCAAAAACGGCTAAATGCAATGGAATAAATGTGTGTGTGTGTGTGTGTGTGTGTGTGTGTGTGTGTTGTGTGTGTGTATGTGTTATATGTGATGTATGTGTGATGTGTCTGTGTGTTCTGAGTCCACTATACGCACCACACGATAGGCACGCAAGCACGGGCGTTATAGCCACACTTGCTAATACAAACAGCACACAACACATCACACCAGCACACACACACAACACACATCACACACACACCGAACACACACACAACACACATACAGCACACACACACACAACACACGCACACACCACACACACATACACACACAACACACGCACACACACACACACACACACACACCACCATACACACACACACACACCACACACACACACACACCACACACACACACACACACGCACACACACACACACACACACACACACACACACACACACACACCACAACACACACACACACACACACACCACACACACCACACACACACACACACACACACAGCACACACACACACACACACAACACACACATCACGTGCTAGCATTAGATACCAGTATTAAAACTCTCAACATCACCGGGTGTTATTAATAGAAATGAATACAATGAATACTGAAAATCCAATATCCAATGGTGACAATTTAATTGTATTAGAGCCTCAGAAAAAAAAATGGGCGCGAAATGAAATTAGTAGCACAATTGGTCATATAATGGGTTATTCATTTCGATTTAATGATAGAGACCGCTTTTAAATCTAAACTATGAACTGTGATAACGTACAATTTTTGTCAGGTGTTAGTCATGACTAAGCTAACGAGGCTTTCACTTAACAAGTGCTGAAAGCCGGTTAGCTTTCAGTCGGTTAGAGGCATCAGACTTTTAATCTGAGGGTCGCGGCTGTTCGAAGTCCTCAGTCTGTAGGAATCGTTAGAAGTTTTTGTTGAGGGGGGACACCTCTTTTGGTTGCTTAGAAGGCTTTTCCAGCCCATGTTTCATTCAGATTGAACGCACAGTAATGATAAAGGATCTTTCTCCTTAATCGATCTCTTCTTGACTCTATTTTGAAAATTGGAGCACTAATGCTGACCCACAAGGGCAACGGAATGTCTGATAAATAGAGCATTTCGTTTCCTCTCGCTATTTAGACGCTCTCGGGCCTGCAACAGCCAATATTCGTGAATATGTTGCCTGTATAGCTGAAGGACGGTAGTTCTTATCCCTCTCTGTGGTTGAGTTGGACCCTGTGACAGTGGGCCCTTTAATATATACTACATCCCTCATGGTTTGTACTTGACATAAAGCGTAGAGATTTTTGTCCAAGAAAAGTGTTTTATAAACTGATGATTAGACATTGTTTTAAAGAATGTAGAAATGTAGTCACGATAGGGAGGAAGATTAGTCAAAGACAATTATTTTGGCTCTAAATGAACAACCATGTCGAAACTGCTTTTCTGGAAACCGTGAAATCCTGGAACTCATCTCTACATCCCCCCTTTTCGCCCCCCCAAAAAAAAAAATAACGAACACGCGGTGCACACACCTATACACACATACGACACAAAAACACACAAACATCACACACCACACACACACCACACACACACACACAGCACACACATACAAAACATATACCACACAGATATACCACACACATACACAACACACATTGCACACCCACAGGCACCTACACACACACACACACACACACACACACACACACACACACACACACACACACACACACCGACACACACACACACACAACACACCTACACACCATGGCATACACACAGGACACAACACATACATATACCAACTTGTAATCCCATTAGATTTATCTAAAAATATATTAACCGTTAAATCTCACATAGATCTATATTAGATTTTTAAGATTTATTTTCTAGTCTCATCTTCTTTGCTGCGAGGGCGAAATTTTTATAATGTTTTCACAAATGAGGTCAAATACATTTCAATACAATGATCGCATTGCAAATACAGCACATGAAGAAATGATATCTGCGTATATATTGAAAAACTCTACATACAAATGATAAAGCAATAAGGCCTATAGCCTAAGACTACATGAAATTTACATCAATTTATACCGAGGTGTTTTACAATGAGGAAGACTCGAATATAGTCAGCTTATAACCAGTTTAGACTGGTTCTCCTGCCTGCAGGAGAAAACATTTTGTTCTATGCTTTCATAGCAGCTTTCCACACTCATCACCCCTCCCTCCCCCTTCCCTCCCCCTTAACGACCACTTAGAAATCAAACTTCTCCTCAGGTTTTAAGATATAATATTGAACGCTCCTTGCGATATTTGTGCATAGTTTTCTGACACATCTTCTTTTCTCGACCTTGTGACCCATTATTTTTACTTCACTTGAACGCCATATTTCTTTACTCACTTGATCTCGTATTGACTCACTTGACCATCGTTTTACCTCAATTGATACCAATTAACTGCCTCATTTTGATTGTCATTTGAGCATGCAGTCAATTTCACACCTTGGAGAGTCAACAACCTGTGAAATTTGAGCGTGGACACTCCAATCCGAACAAACCATGCGACCCGAACCTCCTGTTCGGAGTCAATTTCACACTAATACAAACGATGAGAGTAAGTACCTTAACTTATCATTAATGATAAAAATAACGGTGTAAATTGACTTCTCTGACATACTATTGTCCTGAAAAAAATAACATGACGATACCTGATCTTGGTGTCAGGGACAACGCTGTGTCGGGAAGCAGGGCAATTTATGCATAAATACAACAAAAAATGAATGATCACGTATCTTTAGTGCTTCTCCATAAAATACCACAACAAGACTATCGAAATTAATTTACACTTGAGCTTTACTGATATGGAAAAATATTTGGTTTGCAATCGGATATTTACATTTTCGATGACCCCAACTCCCG
>JZLH01S0020333.1:0-10953 GCA_001188425.1 Eucidaris tribuloides | reverse complement strand
TTTTTGGCTGGCAGTATTGATTTGGTGTCATTTTTGTAAGATTAGTCCAAAAATTTCGTCCATCGGCGTGACTTTCTGCCAACGCCATGAATCGCGCGTGACGTCACTCGGTGTTATGTGATCGATAGTGCAATCGGTATCATCTGCTTAAACCGAGCTCGGTTTAGCAGACGATTTTGTTTCCTTGACACTAACACCAACACCAACACCGAACTTGAAATCACCCACTGTATAACTTCACTTCTAATGGACACAAGAGGGCTCCACACAAGATGGTATCCTAGTGTACTGGGTTGTGCATCATGTGAATGTTAGTATTAATTGATATATGTTCTGTTTTCATGAACCCACTTTCTGCAGACCAACGATGAGATCACAGATATGATCAGTTTCTACACCTTGCCTTCGTCCATCATGCACCATCCTGTTCACAAGCAGCTGAAGGCCGCGTACGCCTTCTACAACGTCAGTACCAAGACACCTTGGGAAGCACTCATGCAGGACGCCCTCACGTTAGCGAAGCAGGTCAGTGGTCGCCATAGTGTACTTCAATAGATTACATGACATTTGCTCCAGCGGCAATTGCTCTGGGATAATTTCATGCAGTAACCCTGATTTCAACCCGAGCCCTAATCCTAACCTAAGCACTAACTCTAACCTAAAGACTAAAGTTTTCAGTTTTATAAATGTAAAATTCTGCTTTTCTCTGTATTCCATAATTTCAAATTGTGTGTTTTTCCATGTTGTAATTTTGCAATTTTCTGACTTGAATTCTTGTTGGAAATAAAATCACAAATAATGTCAAGCTTCTAGACCGATGGAGGTTTTGGTTCGGGTTTGGGGACATATTTACAGGTAACACATGGTTTCTTTGGCTTTATTATGCATCTTTTTGGTAAATTAGTTTTATTCAATAAATATTATCAATTTTATTTTGGGGAAATTTTTAGGCGTGATTTTTTTTTCTCATTTTTGTTTAAAATGCTGTTTTCGGCATTAAACCTCAAATTCCGTAATTTCTGCAGAAAACTTCGTTCTTTACTCTAATATTTTTCTGAACTGGAAACCCACTGGCTATCCTAACTCTTTGTCTTCTGAGATATTGTCACTGGAGCAAATGTTGGGTCACTACTTCAATAATATTGATTTTATTCAATATTTAAAACCTATCAATTATGTGATATACAGTCAAACCTGCTGTAGCAACCACCTGTATAGAAAGACCACCTTTCTATAAAGACCATAATTTTTGTTTCCCTTGAAATCTGCTACTCATTGAAATGTGTATTATAGAAATTTGTAGTTAAAAGCCACCTGCTCATAAAGACCACTTTTCTTGTCTCCTCTGTGTAGTATTTATTTTAATACAGGTTTCACTGTATACATGTATGAAATATATTGTGTGCTAGGTCATGTATGCAATTAGAACACAAATGTGGTTTTGAACTTAATGTTTATAAAGCACCAAAGCAATGTGAGATAGATAAAGCACATGCAAAGTTAACCTTTTGACTTCATAGTCAATCTCAGTAATTTTTGTGTCTTATCTTTTGCAACTTCATGCAGGTCTTGTCACAATGGGTCAGGGTTGGCATATTTCCCACTTTTTGTCATATTTCTCGGACACCGTTCGATATAGAATTACGTTTTTGTGTAAAAAGTCAATGGGTGAAATTTATATTTCCTGGACAATTGGTTGGGAAATAAGATTCTGACCGGGGTATATTATGCCAACCCTGCAATGGGTCTTATACACTCAGCAAAAAAAGAAAGAAACACTTTTTCAAGTTCACATTTGTAATATATAACTTTAATATAAATCAATCAATGAATTATATATCAAATTAAAGGCAATTTAATTCTCTTTCTGCCTGTGAGAGTAATTTAAAGATAAATTTTATGCATGAGTGATCACGTGCATTTTTATCCCCCAAGGTGCAAAAGTAAAAATTGCAAAAATGGACCATAATCCACTGATATTTAAATGGCACAACACAGTCAATGGAAACAAAATATCTTTATCTTTGAATAAAAGACAGAATTTGTTAAAACTGCAAGACTGAGTCGTTTTGTCTTTTTACCAACAAAGAGAGAGAAAGAGAGAGAGAGACAAAGAAGCTTCTCTACAGTCTTCAACTTTAGAAAATGTTTGAATGTCTGACATGTAACCACCCTTGTGTCTATACTCTAAATCCAATTGAAACTTCTTAGACTAAGGAGAAGCTTCTCTGTCTCTCTCTCTTTCTCTCTCTTTGTTGGTAAAAAGACAAAACGACTCAGTCTTGCAGTTTTAACAAATTCTGCCTTTTATATAAAGATAAAGCCATTGTCTAAGTCTGATCTTTTGTTTCCATTGACTGTGTTGTGTCATTTAAATATCAGTGGATTTTGGTCCATTTTTGCAATTTTTAGTTTTGCACCTTGGGGGATAAAAATGCATGTGATCACTCATGCATAAATCTAACTGAAAATTACCCTCACAGCTGGAAAAAGAATTAAATTGCCTTTAATTGATGTTAATTTCATTGATTTTTATTAAAGTGTATATATACAAATCGTGAACTTGAAAAAGTGTTTACTTTCTTTTTTTGCTGAGTGTATATCATTTATGGTATTACATTGATACTGCTGTTCATGACAGAAGTGATGAAACCAGTTCAACTGAACACATCTATAATCAATAGTTCACTGTCAACATACTTAATTATTTCGCAGGACATTTTCAACATCTCCCAAAACTTAGCCTGACTTCTACATCTTAGCAGTCAGTTTGTTGTGCGCCTGCAAAAAGGCTCTTAGCACCATAGATGTAGTGGAGTGTTAAGTGCCTTTGTCCATGTGAATGGCCATTTGATGAAACAAGAAGTGACATTTATATAATATTGGATGGTTTTGAGGTGGACACAAGAAAATATCGTAGGACTTGTGACAAATATCGGACTCGTCTGCGACTCGTCCGATATTTTCATAAGGAGTACAATATTTTCTGTGACCACCGAAAATAAGCCATCCAATATTATCATTATTATCTTAATCCACGAGAGAAATATCATATTAGAAATTTAACAGAATCTTCTCCAAATCATTGAGTCTGCCAATGGCTGCCCACTGATTTTATTCTTGTGAGACAACTATTCTTCTTCTTCACATTTTCTCTTAATTTAGTAAATTAAGCAAAACAAGCACATCAGAAGTAACAATATAGGCCCCTAACGTGATTCATCAAAACAAAATTGTTAGTTATACGTTTTTTTTAGTAGAAAATTAGAATAACTCATTAGCCACACACATCAGATAGCCACAGGCAAATACGAAAGTTCCCGGATGCGTACAACACTTTTCCTCATTGTACAACATTTTCCGATGTACCCTCTCGTCTAACCGCAGCGCGTATACGCGCATTCCTTTGCGTGCGGGATACGCGTTAATATCACGGCCCTTGAAACCCCCCATTTAGATAATAATCCGTGATATTATTCTGTTTGTAGTTCCAAGATTATTATCAAGTACTCACTCGGCAGTACCTGTCTTGTTCTTGTTTCTTCTTTGCAGGATGATTTTGATGTTTTTAATGCGCTTGATCTGATGGAAAACAAAGACTTCCTAGAAAAACTGAAGTTTGGCATCGGTGACGGTAACCTGCAATATTACATCTACAACTGGAGATGTTCGGCCATGAAACCTCAGGAGGTATGTACATGAGATGAGAGGGGGGAAACTTACCCTAACCCTAACCCTAACCATAACCATAACCATAAGCCTAACCCTGGCAATAAGACACAGTTCTGTCTGTAGTACCTAGTATTCCATTATGAGCATGATTAGTTTGTCATAGAGTTACATTTGCTCAATTTGGAAATTTAGAACATAATGATATAAAAATAAGAATGTTAATACATTTTAAACTCTCGGGGACTGCAGCCATGTTCAGAAGCCCAAATACATCACACACTGGAAAATGATTTCTATAAATTATACTGGTCAAAATGTATACTTAATTTGGAAATTTAGAACATAAATGATATAAAAATAAGAATGTTAATACATTTTAAACTCTCGGGGACTGCAGCCGTGTTCAGAAGCCCAAATACATCTCACACTGGAAAATGATTTCTATAAATTATACTGGTCAAAATGTATACTTAATTGCACACAGCCATTTGTAGGTAATATCATGTTAGTTAGAGTGAAAAGGTTTGCATATTTTCTCAGATTTTGGTACAATATCAAGGTAGTAAAAATAATGAAATACCAAGAAAATTTAAACTTTGGGACCAGAACAATTTCTTGAAAAAAAAATTGCTGGTTTTCTTTCCTTCCAAAAATCACTGTATTTTACAACTTCTGAACACTGTATTTATTAGTCATTCCATACTTGTGTCACGCGAGTCAAGCATGCTGTATGTTATGAGTCACAAGCCAGGGTATAGATGATTGATTTACATGATCAGATAAAGCAATCAGCTTCATTATTTTCTTGGTTTTGTTCTATACCCTGGTTTGTGACTTGTGTGACATAAAACATGTGTGACTCGTGTAACATTTACATAGAATGGCGGTTATAATTTAGGTGAAAGCAGCACCATTGGGCAGGTGTTGTTCAGTGTAAAGATGTTACTGGCCCCAGAATAGCCAGAAAGACATTGAATCATGTATGGCCTCGTTATATATTCCTTGAAACCTGTTGGCGTGAAATGATTACCTCCCTCCCCACCCCCCCTCCCCCCCAAAAAAATCTTGAACAATAAGCTGACGTTCATTAATTTCAAAGTGGAAGTTGTTTGAATGTCATGAGGTATTAATTTTGCTCAAGTCTAAATTCATTTTCATTTTTATTTACTTGTTTTTCAGATTGGTTTAGTTTTACAGTAGTGAATGCCTCCGGGATCTTACAACGTGTTGAAATATCGAGGAACAGATGAAGTTAGATAGAATTCCAGGCCTGGCTCCTTGCTCTGCCCGAAGAAAATCAATGTTTAAGAAATTATGGTGATCACGGCTTCAAAGGGAGTAGAATGGTTTGTACCTCTGCAGTGGTGTTGGTCACAATTTTGTCTGACTTTCAGCATATATGTGAACGAGTCTGCAGATACATGTATCTTGTTATTTAGCTATGAACTCATGAGGTTAGTTCATGATTACTTTGTTTTTTACTGAAAGATTTTGAAGGAAATTACACCAGAAATTTGTATCGGTCCAGTATAGTTACCCTTGATATTGTAATTGTGAGGGAAAATTGCCTTGGATTAAATGTAATATGAATGTAAAAAAAGTGGTTGAAGTTGTACGGGAGGAGTCTGTTAGATTGAGTACACAAATCTGTGATCATTGAGTTTTGAAAGTTCATTGTCAGAGGCTTGTTTTGAAAACAGAAATCAATAAAAAAAATTAGTTTCAAAGTACACAGGGGCCTGTTTCATAAAGCCGTTTGTAAAGTTATGCATGACTTTACGAACGATGTGAGTATGAAGTGCCAAGTAAAAAGCCAAGAGTTTTTCATGTCATTTTAAGAAAGTATGATTAATGTCAATTACATTTAACCCAAAATAAAATTTGCATTGAAATGCTTGTTAAATGGCTGAGTGGGAGTGAGAATCTATGTTGCCATATTTGAACATTAGCAGACGTGATTACAAAAGCACTTGGCTTGCCATATTCAAGTCATTCGTAAAGTCATGCGTAACTTTACGAACAGCTTTATGAAACAGGCCCCAGGTTAAAGGGAAATACCATGAATGGAAGCAGTCCTCACTTTGGGGTAAAACTGTTCCAGAATCAAGTAAAATATTCAAGGATTATGCTGAGAAAATTGTGTTGTCAAAATGTTTGCTCTTCGTTGAACAATTACAGTCAAAACTGTCTTAGCGGTCACCTCTCTATAGCAGTTACCTGTCTATAGTGGCCACTGAAATTGTTCCCATGAAGACAAATCATGTGTTGAATAACTTGTCTATAGCAGCCACATTTTTTGTTTCCCTTGGGTGGCTAGTATTGACAGGTTTCACTGTACCATCAGTATTCACTGTGAGAGGCAAATTTGATATACAGGGTGGCCCAGAAAGAATGCCACACCTGCGATCGCTAATTTCTTCAACATCATCTGCAATACGGTCATTGGTTTTTGTTTCAGAGATTAGAACATTCTTTTTCCAACAATATGATACCATGATCATTGATTTTGAGTCGTTCGTTTGGGTCCTGCGGCCATTTTTCCGAGGCAATGTCATTTCCCAAATTTGCCAATTTTTCAAAAGCGGCGGTCATCCGAACACAGAGATATTCTCGCGTCTCAGCGTGCCATACCAGACAAACCGCGATGACAATGGAGATGCAACTCACATGGCCTTCCTTATCAAAGCGAGGGCATTCCTGCCCTTTGTTTTGGCAGAGCTTATTTGATGGCACACCGTAACGTGAGAATATTTCTGTGTTCTGTTGATCGCTGGAGGTTAAAAAATAGCAAATTTAGGAAATTACATTGCCTCAGAAAAATAGCCCTAAGATTCAAACACCTCAATCAAAATTAATGATCATGGTTTCATTTTGTTGGAAAAAGAATGCTGTAACCCATGGAATAATCACCAATAACATATTTTGAATGACTTTGCAGAAATTAACGATCGCATGTGTAGCATTCTTTTTGGGCCACGCTGTGTAGCTTTGTATAGATTCAATTTCTATCAGGGTCTTACTTCAATTCAGTACTGGTATATTCATTCTTATTTCTTCTCAAGAAAACAAATTCAAATCCTTCCAGCCAAGATATACACTCCAATTAGTGTATAGATTGGTATATGTTTCAACTCGTTTGATTCTTGAGGCATTTTCAAGTGCTTCCAATCATGTCATTGCCCCATAATATTTTCATAAGACATGCCCCCCCCCCCGGGGGGGGGGTGGGGGGACGCCAGTGTCATTCCAAGGTGTACACCATGCGCGTGTGAAAAAACGAGTAAAAAGGGTTGTTTTTCACGGTTGGACGATGTACTCGCGTACATTGAAAAGGGTATCAAAATCGCCAAAATCAGGAAAAAAGGGTATACTTTTAACAGAAGGTTTACTTTAAAAGGGTATCTTTTCAGACTTGAATACTTGTTTAGGATATCTTTTCAGACTTGAATACTTGTTTAGGGTATCTTTTCAGACTTGAATACTTGTTTATGGTATTCTGAGATGGTCAGATAATTATGTGTTTAGGGTCCAATTTGAAAGTCCGTACACGCGCATGGTGTACACCTTGTAATGACCGTGGCCCCCCCTGGGGTCATGCCCTGATGTAAAAGAACGGTTTCCTGCCAGACTGCTTGAGGGGGAAAATAAAAAACCTGCACAATTTTATCACACAAGCAAGGCAGTGGACTTTGTATTGTGGGGGAAATACTGTATATGCCATATATTTCATGTACATATATTTTCGTGATTTTACTTTAAGACAAGGAATTCGCGAGAGTATATTTTTGCAATTTTATTGCATTTGCATTCACTTTGTACACGAATATCAGGAAGTGAAAATTTTCGCGTTCACGAAGTCGCGAAAGTAAAACCACCATGACATATTCAGCGTATACAGTATTTTGTCCATATTATCATTTGAGTCACAGAGGATGCTCTGTGCATAGTATCTACTGTGGATTTTAAAATAGCGGTTTGAATTTTTTGTACCAATAGTACTCATTACTTTGACCTTGTATATCCTCCCCCCGCCAAAAAAAAATATCCTTCGTTAATCTGTTACCAACATGTCCAATGTTAATTATGACTTTGCAATACCATCCTCAGCAGCATGTGCCAAGTGAACTCACACCCTTTTCAGACTAGAGAATGTTTTTGTGTCCATGACAACTTATATCCACATGACATATTGATATAAACACAACAAAAAAAGTAACTACCCTCTTTTTCAAAATTCCATAACTTTTTAAAGAAACGGTTTCGGCCGAAATAATTTAGCAAGTGTGTTTCTGCACTGATTGACTAACTTCTGTGTCAAAATGTGGTTGATCCGTCAAGTCATGCATAAGTGAGCACATAGTAAAGGCAAAAAGTCATTTTTCAAAAGTCACAAGGGTTATTTTCGGGATTTTGGATGCATGATTTTGACAAATTTTGTTTCTGTTGAATGATTAAGGGCTATTTTTGTTAATCATCTATCGTATGACCCCCTTACACCTCCCCTCACACTTTTCGCATAATTTACGCTTCAATGAGCTCAACTTAAAAATTCCCATCCTTCCTCAATTTTGAAATTGGAAAATTCATCAAGTTTACTGAAAAAATTAAATCCAATATTTTTCAGCAAAATGTATCTTTACATGTTATACGAACGTGAGGTTGTAACCATGTCACGGTTGAGTGAACACACTTTATAAACAAAGCCGAAAATACCATTATTTACCATTATTTTGGCATAAGAGATGCCTTCTGTGACTTTTGAAAAGTGACATTTTTGCCTTAAATGCATGGTTACACATGCATGGCTTGACGGATCAATCACATTTTCACACAGAAGTTAGTCAATGAGTGTACCAGTGCTCATGCCAAATTATTTTTCTAAAACTCGTGTCATTAAAAAGTTATGGTAGTTTGAAAAGGGGGGGTAGTTACTTTTTTGTTGTGTTTACAATGTTTTGTGTGTCTGAATGCCTGTATATGGATATGCATTGTGTATCAAAGTGTTGTGTTGAGCATTATTTCATACGACTGACACTTTTGCCATGTTTGAATGTTTCACATCCCTACGTTGTAGTTGTATAGGATAGTGGTGTTTATTCACAGTGCGCATGAAGTTTACCCTGATAAAATGGGCAAAACCTCCCAAAGTCATTCCTGCACAAGTTTAACACCTCACAATATTAGAAATGAGCTTCCACAGCTTTGTGAAGGAGTGTGTGGTCTGAATACTGCCATACAATCAATGTATTGTTATTATATTGCGTTCAGACATGGCAAACCGGGCGAGTTGGCTCAGTGGTAGAGCGTCCGCTTCTGGTCCGGAAGGTCGCGGGTTCGAGCCCCGGCCGGGTCATACCAAAGACTTTTTAAAAATGGTACCTTCTGCTTTCTAGCCAGGTGCTCGGCATTCGAGAACAGAGAAGGGTAATAATAACATTTATGTTATGCAGGGCCCGCTGGTAGAGCAGTCTTTGTGACTGAAGTGGCTACCCTGGGTAAATAAGACGTTATTATTATTATTATTATTATTATTATTATTATATTGCACAGCAATTTGACTGAATGCTCTCACACAGTTGACTCTCATTATACAAACCAGGAAGATTACTTTATCATATCAAAATTTTGTTATATGAAGGTTGCAAAAACAATGAAATACCAAGAAAACATCACCTTTGGGATGGGAAAAGAGTTCATTATTACAAACTTTTGTATTATCAATGTATTATCGACTCTTATGTAACAAGAGTCGTGAGTCTTCTGTATTGATAAGTTTTATATCTAAAAGTTCAAAAACTCTGCATGTTAGACAGTGCTCTCTGGTTGATATTGCCTTGTGGAAGACTTCCTGTAACCATAAACTTCATTATTATTTTGCAAATTACAGCACAGAAACATAAAAGTAAATTTGAGGTGCACATGTGTAGTTGGCAAATTAAATCAGATATCAATTAATTTCAGCCTTTTTAAATATTTTGGAATATTCACCCCAAATACTAATAGAGGGATATCATATTTCTTTTCATCGCCGTACACCTTAAATACTGTCACTTGTGCATTATCATTGTACTATCATCCTGAAGCTCAGGACTCATTCAGTTTAAGGGCTAGTCCTCCAGTTGTCCCGACCAAATTTCTTTCATATTGTCTGTAAAATGGTGTTTTGCTCTCATTTTCTAGTTTCTACTACCTATTTGAAAAGATTTTATTCTCTGCTATTTCAATCAATTCTGATGTAAAAATAACAAATAAGAAATTCTAATTCTCATATTATATAAACAGAATCAATTTTAGCCATATTATTCAAAAGATAATTGAGATTATACAAAGTGAGTTCATTGCATTTATTATATACATAATATTGGTAAATTCAATTTACACAATGTTTATTTACAATAAACCAATAATACAAAATTGAATTGCATATTCAAAGAATCATGCAAAAATCAAATAACATGTGATAAATTTATATGACCTGATTAAAAGACACACATAACAAAATATAGTTGGTTGCAGAAGGTCAACGTTATAATACGAGAAAAAAAGCCTTCATAACTCTCTTGCTGGATCGGTAGGCCATGTTGAAATATTTTGTGATTTTCTACTAGTAAACTTGAGATCATTCCCTTTGTTATGGAGCTAAACTTTTGATGGGTGTATGGAAAACAAAAATGGCTCTAATTTTAAGGTGCTCAAAGTGTTGAGTGTAGTTTACTTGTAAAATAGGCAGGTGAAATGTATTGTGAGAAGAAAAATTGAAAATTCTGGGATTTGTTGTATTGTTTTCCTCATTTTTCTGTTAGTTAATTCTAAATGTGGCCAACCATAAAAATAAATGGAAAAAAAAATTGCAAACTGTTTTGTTTTCTTTTTTTAATTTGCATGCAACAGATACAAGTGTTAATTTATGCTGGGTCACAATTTGATATTTTGGGTATCTCCACTGTGGTGAGAAATGGGCCATGCATGTAAAGGCAGGGAGTAGGTCCATACATACATCATCAGCACCAATTCATCTTTAAACCTTGCATTAAAGATTTCATCAACCAATTTCTATTCGATCGAGTCATCCTTATTAATGAGAATTCCTGTAGTTCTGAAGTTACGCAAGTCTATTTCTTTCAAGAATAATGTTAACTTCTCAAATTAACTATATGTTCCTCATCAGTGGTCGTACAGCACCCATGTCAGAGCAGCTGAGCAGACCTGTAGTTTTCATGGTGAAAGACTAATATTTGGGATATACGGTACGTGTGGTTAAAATGTGTTGAAAGTCATGCG
>JZLH01S0020315.1:48264-76568 GCA_001188425.1 Eucidaris tribuloides | reverse complement strand
TCTTTTTCTCTTTTTTTTCTTTTCTCTCTTTTTTTCTTTCTTTTCTCTTTTTTTTTTTTTTCTTTTCTTTTTCTCTTTTCTTTCTTTTTTTTTCTTCTCTTTTTCTTTCACTACTTAAATTCAATTTGATAATGTTGTTGGAAAGCTTGAAGAATTTTCTCTTTCCTCGCTCTCTCCGCGACCTAGCTAAGCTGTCCAGTGACGTCGTGCGTTCTTCATTTTTAGTCTCAATCCGTGATTTTATTGTCAATAGAAAAATAGGAATTCCTATCATCTTATCACCCCAATTTCATTTGTAATTTTGTAAAATACCTACTTTTAAATACTTATTACAAGTTATCGTTTGAAAGTCCAGCCTAAACCGTAGCAACAATTAACATGGGACGTGGCATTTGTAATTCATTGCATCGGATGGGGGAGCCAAACCGGCGAACTTCGAAGTAACAAAAACGAGTAAGGTTGTTGGCGCATTGGCGAACTTCGAAGAAAACCCGGGGGGGGGGGGGGGCCAGTGTCATTACAAGGTGTACACCATGCGCGTGTATGGACTATTCAAAATGGACCCTAAAACACGTAATTGAAAGTTCGACCTCAGAATACCCTAAACAAGTAATGTAATTATCGGCGATCTCAAAAGATACCCTTTTTGAAGTAAACCTTCTGTTAAAAGATATACCCTTTTTTCCTGATTTTGGCGATTTTTGATTACCCTTTTCAATGTACGCGGACATCGTCCGACCGCTGAAAAACAACCCTTTTTTACGCGGTCTTTTTTCACACGCGCATGGTTACACGTTGCAATGACACTGGCCCCCCGGGCGAGAAAATGAATGACAATTGGAAAGGATTTAGTGCTAGTTCATTCAGAAGTAAGTGTTACCCCAAAGAGTGGTGTTCTTAATAGCGTCTACATTACTGTCAATTTTGTATGTATGTTAGATCTAAGTTATACAGCATTTTAATACGTGGCTGTTAGTTGTAAACAGGTAATTAGACCTAAGTGTCGTCGGCTCGTCGCCGGGGACGGGCGGGGTAGGGAAGGCATGCAGGCAAGGTGCAGACTGTATGCCAATTTGTTTAGTATTCGTGATTGATGATGCGGCCTACGTTAGCTAACGTAACGGTTAGGCTAGAGCTAGACTAAGTTAGACCAGGCTAAAGCCTCTGGCCTAGGCCTTGTCACCCCTGTGTTCTTGGAGTTCGTAGCAAGCCCCTTTTTTGCTACTGGGGAATAAAAATTCCGTCAAAATTGACAACTATTTCTGGCACGGCAACTGATGTACTCACAACTAAATATTTACCAAATGATCTCAGTGATCTAACGTTAGATAAGGTTGTAACGTTAGAGTTAACGTAGTATCTAACCTATTTTAGAGCAAGGCAAGCCAAAGCCAAAGCAGCCAAACTTATATAAACCCTAGTAGCGTCTAACGTTAGATCTAGAAAGGTTAGACCTTTACATTACTAGATTACGGTAGTAACGTTATCCTTTTTCAAACTCTTACTAATAACCGGAGGGCGAACTCCAAAAAGTGGTTGAGTTTTCTTTGAGTTCTGTTTCACCCCCCTGTACAAACTAAGTAGACATGTTTATTTTCAAGGCTTATAGGCATAACAAACAATATTCAGAGGTTACCTCAAAAAATTGTTGCGAAACCTCCAAATCCAAGATGGCGTCCAAAAATGGCAGCCATTTGAATAAATGTTCAAGTTTTTAAGCATAAAATTTGCTTTAAAAGGTTCCAAATCCCTACAAATGTTGGTGTCATTTTAAAGCAAATTAAATTTCCTACAATTTTGATACCACACTTAACACCTTTTTAGGATGACTTTAATTGTGAAATATAAAATAAAATTAAAAAATACAAAAATTTAATCAATTTAAAAAAATTATTTTTTTTAATTAAATTCAAAAATATTATTATTTTAAAATTAAATAATATAATTTTTTATAAATTATTTTTAAATTATCAAATATTTTATAATTAAAAATTATAAAAATTTTTTAAAAACATATTTAAATTTATAAATATTAAAAATCAAAATTTTTAAAATAAATCAAATTATTCATACAACATTAAAATTATTTTTTTATTTATATATTAATTTAAAATTAATAACAAATATAAATTATTATTCTTTTCTTTTTTTAAATAAACATTTAAAAAAAGATTTTTAATACATTTATATTAAATACTAATAAAATAATTTCTTTAAAATAAAATATTTTATTTTTTAAAAATTTTTTATTAAAATATAAAATAAAAATTTTTTATAATTTATTCTATTAAAAAAACAAATTTCTAAATTTTTAATTATAATTAATTTAAAAAAAAAAAAATTATTTATTAAACAAACAAAATTTAAAAAAAAAAAAATATTGTTTTAATCTAATAAAAATATTTGATCTTTTTTAATATAAAATTTTAAATTAATAATTTCATATTTTTATAAAACATAAAATTAAAATATTTATATTTAAATAATTTAGAAATAAAATTTTCAATTTAAATATATTTATAAATTTTTCTTTTTTTCATTTCTCTCTTTTTCCTTTTTTTTTTCTTATTTCTTTCTCTTTTTCGTCTTCTCCGATGTCAAAAACCTGTTTTTTTACTTTTTTCCAAAAAATCTGATAATATTAGGAATGCATATTTTTCATAAATCAAGATATTTCATGAAAAACATCGATGCCATTACTTTTCCAGAATTTGTCCAAATGTAGTGAACAACATTTTGTGAAAATTTAGAAGTAATTCCTCATTTTTAATCAAAAGTTATAGGTCACAATCCTGATGATTCATATTTACTTTTGGAGCCAGTTTTTTGGCAGATCCATGCTGTTATGTACTAGTCTTTCGATTATCCAGACCCTTGAACACTTTTTTTCCCAACGTAGCAGTGCTGGTGCAAAGCACCACACCATGTGACCTCAGTTTTGCAGGTTTATTCCTAGCAGACTAATGCTGGAGTCAAAGCAATTGACTGAGGGATAACACTTTCCCTTACTCAATATAGGATTAGGTTTACTAATAGGTCTAGAAGCCAGAACTACGTCAGTTCATTGTATTGCCATAGACTACATGTGTTATCAATTAACTAATAGGTAGCGGCGAGAGGCCAAAAGCGGTTATTTAAAGAGTTATCCCCCCCCCAACTGGATTATGCGCTAGATTATACCTTATTTTAAGTAAAATTTCTGATTTTTTCAAAATTAAGCATATATTGCCCGCGTAACGTGTAACATCACATGGAAACCAGCTTTGAATAGACCACACCCTTTTTTTGTACCAAAACACAAAATTGTTACACTTATGAAAATTTACATGTAGTTTTATCATTTGGTTATGTAATGCTACCATTTTGGTAGGTATTGAAACCACTATTTATGTAAAAGATGGAAATGTCTGGCATAAACAAGCCCATAAAAATATTTATCTAATCTTGTTGCCAAGCAACGTCATTTTCCCTAGCAACCATTTTCAGCTCATGCACAAGATGGTGTGAATTTCCATTTTGATGCAGATTTTCTGTTTGTAAAAAATAAACTAATAACTAATATAAAAAAACACATACTAAATTACCTTTCATTACTACAATATCAATTGATTTTGATAATCTAAGTGATGTCAGAGTTTGGAAAATAACCATAGCAACCGCACCATTGTTTAGAAGAAATTTGTTATACCACTCTAAAATTAATCTTTCACACCTTAAAATGTAATTTTATGACATAATTACTTAGGAGTCAGGACGAGCTGTATTAGTCATTTATTTACTTGAGGGTGAAGAAACAAGCTGCATTATTATTACTGAAATGACAAAAATGCATTAATCTTTTAAACCTTACAAAATCCATTAGCAACCTGAAGTATATCTTAGTTTATATGTAGGACCACATGGTTGCCTAGCAACAAAAAAACTTTGCTCTAGCAACAACACTTTTCTGGTATTTGTGTTATACGTGTACCACTGCGAGATACTGGATTTTAATTAGATTTTTTTTTTTCTGGGCGAAGTATTTGAAAGTCTTATCCTATCTAAATTTTGTGCTGGCATCCGATGAAAGCATTCTAATGGGCACCATCATTGACCTTTATATAGTTTTGAGTTTGATGGCCAAAAACAAATAATTTTATTATTTGGTAAGAAGCCAGCATTTTGGGCGTTTTAAAACATAACAAGTCATAAACATAGGTAAATGAGGATTACTAACTGACCAATGAAAACAATCTTTTGTACTCATTTTAAAATTTTGGAAATTTTCCCTTAAAATAGTCAATTTATCATTTTTGCCGCTAGGTTAAAAAGAAAAGAATTTGATCTTGTAAGTCAGTATTGTCGTTCCAAATTTTAACAATATTCCGTTGAGAAAATTGTATCTACCCTAGCAAATAGGTATCATTGTTTCAAGTTTTCGTTTTGGGCCGTTTGGTTGATTTTTGGGCTTTAGAAATTTTTTTTAGTCATTTTGGGTTAAAAACATCATTTGAGGGATTAAGTATTAGAATTATTCAGAACGTATGGATCCACTTGCAACACAAGACTTGGCGTTTTTATACATATTATTATTACATTAAGCAGCCCTTTCCGTTATATGTGTTTTAAACATTCTTATTACCATAATGAACTTTCGATCAATAGAATCAAACGCCTTTCTGTAATCAATAAATGCACAATAAACTCTCTTTTCCTTGAAAGATATAAGTCAATAAGTGAATACAAGACGAAAATATGAATCCATCTGCTACAATAACCTTTGCGAAAACCAGCCTGTTCTTTTCCAAGGGAATTATTTCATCGAAAAAAGCAGATAGTCTTTCGTTTATTACAGCGCTGCTAAAACAATTTTGCCAACAACAGCTTAACAAAGTTATACGCGATAAATTAGCAGGCTATCAGGCTCAGAAACCTTTCTTTTTATAGACGGGCCGGATCCAAGCCAATGTTGTCCAGTCTGTTGTTACTTTCCCAGAATTCTAATACTACATTTAATAGTTGGGATAACCTTTATGACAGAAAGAAAGTACTGTTTTAAGAAATTTCATTTATTTTATTAAATCTACACCAGAGCCTTTGCTATTCTTAAGTTTACGTATTTTGTAATGATATTTCATCAGCATTAAAATGCGATTAAGTTCATTGTTTACTGGTAATCACGGGGATATCAGTGCTTCAATTGTGCAACCTTTCTACCAGGACGATCTACATTCTTGATTGAAATTTCTTAAAAATGTTCTTTGAATAATCCAAGTCAATATTTCCACTGCCATTTTCTATATCATTTATTCAAAATTTTCCAAGTACTCATTCGGATTTCACTTTTCATAATGACGAAGTCTTTCGTGGCAAATCTTTTAAAATATTTACGTTTAGCCATGGAGTAACAGTTTTTCTATAAGTTTTTTCTCAAATCTTCAAACTTACGTTTTCATTTCTAAAGTTTTTAGTTCTTTTATATTTTGATTTCAACCGTAAAAATGATGAACCTCATTTCTTGCAATCTCATGAACCATTCAATGATTTTTGTTTTTACAAACTGACGTGTAGTTTTTTGTTTTAGTCGAGACGCCACTCAAACATTCCAAGATCCAGCAGCTGAAATCCAAAATATACATTTTTAATTTGCCTCTACAATATTATCTAATACTTTCCTGTGTTTATTATTGATCAGAATCAACTTTTCCTAATTGTTCACCACAAGAGCAATTTTTTCTTCGTTTAAATTTTCTGAAATTTCAGGCACGTTAAGGACTTTATTTCACTTAATCCATTTTCTACAATATATATGTTGGGAGAAATTCTGTTCACCTGTAGTAATATTAAACACAAACATTCTCCTGTTGCATATTCACACATTTTTTAACGAAAACAATTATAGGATTATGTTTATCTTGATAACATTACTGTCAAAATATATCAACTTTAAAAATTTTTGAATGAAAGATAATCATGGTCATCAGACGTTATACTACAGCGTGTATCAAAAAAAGTAGACACTCAGAAAAAAAATTATTACGCCAAAATATTTTCATGATCTAGAGATTATTTTTTAATATGATATTTTTACCTTGGACTTAAAGCTATCTGATGACACTATTGGTATTTGAAAGTTATTTCACGCATGAGTGGCACAGCCACTTTTTTGTCAATAGGCCAAAAATGTCATCCTGCGCACAGATTGCTGTTCTTATAGTTCAATGTTTAATGCCTCACAGACCGGTGCTGTCAGAAGTTTCTCACCTGATGTGCACAAGGAATTGAATCCTCAGCATGGCTCAGAGAAGACGTTAATATCGTTTTTGTGGCAAAAAGACAAAAATGAAGCAATGACTTCAGAAGTACCCTAAAAAAAGATAAAAATGTCATTGTTTGCAAGATGAACTTGTGACTGAAGAAAATGGCATTTCTTGTTTTTTGAAGGGGTAGGGTGGGTTGTATCTGAATCATTGCTTCATTTTTGTACATTCTAAATCCTCAGCATGCTCAGAGAAGAGCTTATATCAATTTCTGTGACAAGAAAAGACAAATAATGCAATAATTCAGAATACAAATTACAACCCCCAACCCCTGAAAATAGAAGAAAATGCATTTTTTTTTAAATTTCACAGTTCATCTTTGCACAAACATTGACATTCTCTTCTTTTTATGGGGGTATATCACTGAAATCAGCTGCCCTTCATTTTTGTCTTTTTTGTCACAAACTGGATATTTAGTCTTTCTTCTGAGCATGCTGAGGATTCAATCCTCGTGCACATCAGTGAGAGCTTCTGCAGCACCGCGTTCTGTGAGGCATTTAAACATTGATTATAAGACACATATTCTGTGCGCAAATGCATTTTTGGCCGATTGCACAAAAGCGGGTTGTGCTCACTCATGCGTGAAATACTTTCAATTCCAACAGTGTCATCAGATAGCTTAGGTCCAAGGTAAAATATTCATATTAAAAAATAATCTCAAAATCACGAAAACAATTTTTAATAAATTTTTTTCTAAGTGTCTACTTTTTTTTGATACACGCTGTATAGTCAACAACGCTAGAATTAGCACAGGTGAAATTACCAACCTCACTGTCGTCACCTAAACGTCCATTTAAAATACACAGATCAAGACATTTACATAACTCAATAAGTTTGTGACCATGACTATTTACCGTATGATCCTTACTTACCCGTTTCTTTAAACGGAAATCCACTGAACGTGAATGTATGTACTTTGGGTCAACACCATGAAAAGTCAAATCTTCCAGATCTTCGTCACTTAAATCTGAGCAAACATCATGTACTCCTGTTCTAGAGTTAAAATCGCCAATTAGGCATATCGGTAAATTGTACAGACTCTTTAAAGTAACAATATCATCAGCTATGTCTTCAAAAATTTAAGTCATATTTAAATGACATCATTCTCCGGGACCTATAGTATATAAGCATGCTTTTTTATGTAGGTTCCACCACTTTTGGTTTGTCTCAAAAAACGTGTATAATTCTAAATTATTGCTACATTATGTTTTAAAACAAACAATGTCAATCTTATATCAATTTGTATTTATTTTTATTATTTTATATGCAATTTTGATGCAAATGTTCAAATGTAATATATGTTATTCTTGTTCAAAAGTGGAAATAAATTCATTCATTCATTCATTCATTCAAAATGCCGTCATGATAATACTTCGATGCGTCATGGGGTATATAGACCGATCCCAATATAAATGCATATCCTACAACAGGATGCGGTGCGCATTTTGTCTGTATGCGCGCGCGTAATCAATGATGTTAATACATAACATTGCGCAATGAAATGAAATTACGCGCGCGCATTACAGACAAAATGCGCACCGCGTCGCACGCATGCAGTATACAGGTCACGAAGACGCCAAACATACCCACTAATCTATGTGTGGGACTAGGTAAATGAATCCCCTTAAATTCGGTCTAGGGACCAAACCCGACCACTGGTGTCCAGCTGACATATCTTTTTTCAGTCACATAGATAGTCTTAGTACCTCTGAAGGATCAAATCTTTTGGGCTCGGTGAGGTAAATTAAGAAGTAGCAGGCTCTCGCCCTAAAAGGTTTTATGGTTTACACTCCGATGCTAATAACATGTTATGCGCAGTCTACTGTCTCTTCAGATCTGAACTTAACGTTTCCTGAATCTACATGTACATGAACTCTGTGCCTATGACACCTAACAAAAAGAAAGAAAGAAAAGAAAAGAAAACATTACGTAACAATACAAAAACCTGAAACAGACTCCCGTAATGATGATCTTTACGTTGCATAGATTATTTGCACGCTCAAATGCAATGTTGTAAGTTAGAAAGCACCGGGACTTCGAGACAGCAGACCTGAATTTTCCCCATCCCATTAATATATGAATAAATCGCTAAATCTGAATCAACCGAAATCAATTTAATTTTCAACTCAGTGTATGTTGTGAGGTCGCATTCTCCTTAAAGATACTATATAACACTGTGGAAGACCCGTTTAAAAATTGTCGAACTTTGCTATCTGACATATCTGACAGTGTTTGAATTGACAAATAAACACCCTAGAACACAAGTTTGTACAGTTATGCTGTCACTAGTACAATATGGGCAGATACAAATTGGCACATCGTCGGTATAGAACCAGAAGGGCGTTAATGCATACCCGGGTGAGAACCAGAAGGGCGTTATCACTGTGCAAAGTCAATGGCATTAACGCCCTTCTGGTTGTCAATGTATTTGGCGTTAACGCCCTTCTGGTTCTATACCGACGACATTAATTTTATATCGGGCGATAGGAAATTCTGCAACACAGCAGTCTAAGGAGAAAAGCTGGAATGGTCTCTCAATGATTTTCACTTTTTTAAAGCACTTAATGATTGTTTTACACTGCAATTTTTTCAGGGCTTCATTGTTTGACTGTATCAAAGACACAAGGAGCATGGGGAATCATGTAGCTCAGATTTTTTAAACTGGAAACATTGTTATACAGTGCCTTTAACAATGGAATTAGACCTGTACCCTGTATTATGATATTGTTTCATACTGTACCTAGCAATAGGGATAGTTTATTTTTCATATTTTCTTGAATCGCCTGTTTTGTTCATAGTCCATTTTCCTTGTCCCTTAATTTTGTGATGACGCCAACGCATTGCTTTTATTACAACCCCCCCCCCCCTGCACCATTTTTCTCTGTTATTGAAGGCAATACACAGAAAGGGATGTGTTAAGTTGGCACCATCTTATTAAATCATTTCACAATTCCTATTTTCATGAAATAAAGTGCCATATAAAGTCTTGTGATCTATAACTGAATGTTCGAAACTTCATTCCTCATTTCGTCGATGTTAACTTATAAATCATTATTCTACAAGACACTACAACACAACGACAAAACAAAATAAATCAAGACAAAACTGAACGAAAAGATATGTTCAATTGGAAATTTTATTTGAAATGGCCAATGCTTTAAGACGGTCATACCCTTCATCTAATTTGCAATTTAAATAATAGTAATAAGAATCATCACTTCGTATTGTGTTTAACTATTTTACTGAATATAATCCCAAAGCCCCGTTCATATTCCTGCTAGTTTATTGTGAACCAAGCAAGAGTTTAAGTCAAAGTAACTAGTAAATTCAGTTTTGAGAGGGAATTGTATTAACTAAAGTATTATTTTTAAGGTAAGCAAAATACAATTCATATACGATAGCGTCAATCGTTTAAATAAATTTTCTCCCCATTCCACATATACAGTACTCCACTTCGTAAGTTCGTAGTATATTATATATGTCCAATAATATTTGTCTTTTACATGATCGTCAATAGGTCAGCACAAGGCGATAAAAACAGACACTATTTGTGAAAGGCCGTCGGTTTCTTCCTGAACTTCGCAGTAAAAACTTGTTTCAAACAATGGCCGGACATGGCAAATAATCCAGTCTGCAATAACACTGGATTTATGTCAGAGCGCCACGCTAAAATAAAAAAGAACAGATGGGAAATTTATAGACAGTTGATTACTTTGGGTTGGCCAAATGGCTGATTTTCCTTCTTTATATGCTTCTATGATATTAGCTGAAAAGGTTTGCGCGGTCTAACTATATAATTTACGTTTGAAAACTCCTTGCACGTTCGGGATAAAATTTCCTGGCCGCCGTCAGGAGAATGAGAAAATGCGACATAAAACCCAAGTATTTGTATCTAATTTTATAGTTTTTCTTTCTCTGTTTAAATCTCATTTTCAGATGGGAAAATCGAGTGTGAAAAATGGCAGAACTATAGTAATGATGTCATTGATAATTAATCATAATTCATAACCCACCTGCTTACTCACATTCATGGAATACCGTACCTTCACTGATACTTGCATACTCACACCATTATGCAGTACGAATAAAGGTCCCCATTAGGCAGAGTGTTATAGGAATTAGCTAGTTATTGTGGCTTTGTGGGTTATCATTGGAGGTTTCCTCGGAATTCAAACGAAATGAAATGATTAAAAAAGATAATTCATTAACGAACTTAAATGAAACCTGTATATTTCTATGTGAAAACTTCACTAATACTTTTACCCTATAAAAAAAAAAAAAGACAACCATTTTTTTTTTTTTTTACATATTAACATGATCACCTTTACAGGAGTCTATTAAGCGGTGGATTTGTAGCATTTAATACTGAAATAAAGTGGGCGTTTTAGATCGTAATTCGGTAATTCAGTGTTGTGGACAAATTTATATAATATCATCGCAAAGGACATTAATATTCCTCCATGGATAGCCCAACCACAGAGAAAATAAAAAAACACAAGCTAACATTGTGGAGCTTCAATTAAAAAAACTTTGATATCTGAGCTACATAAACATCATAAAAACATAAAAACATAAACAAACATCCCAGAATACAAAGGTTCAGAAAGTTATGCTGCCACTGGCAAGACATGCTTGAATGAACATCACCCTTGGAGGAAATATAGGGAGGTGAATCCGGTCAACCTGAGTAGATTTTTACTTTAAAGCACTAAATAATCATTTGGAAATACAATTTTCTTTAAGGACTTCATTCTTTGTTAGACCTTATCAAGGATAATTAGGCATCGAGGATTATGTAGCTCACTTATTCCAAACTGTGGACATTATTAACTTGTGTCTTTGATTGTGATATGTAAATACACGCACGTATATATATATGGTATATGCCATCTCATAGAGCGCAAGGGAAAAAAAATCACTGCTAATGCTACATTAACGCACAGCCAAGGCTGGTTTACGTTGCATTGTACATTGGTGCCGCTATAATTTGGGAGTGAAGAGGTTTTTTTTTTCATTCTGTTTTCTCAGGGTTGTAGTTTCAGTGCGTAAAGTGATACAAAAACGTACTTTCTGCCCTAGTTGATCCACGAATAAATCAAGTGTAAATCCTCCAAATTAGAAGACGAATATGGGTTATTTCCCAATCAGCGTCCGTTTAATAGGATGAATGAATAATTAATTAATGAAATAATTAATCAAGATATGAATAAATATATTAAGTAATTAATTATATAATTCATAAATAAATAAGGTAATTAAATAATTGATTTATAAGTAAATAAATAGATAAAATAAGTAAATAAATAAATAAATAAGTACCGTAAATGAATAAGTACCGTAAATAAATAAATCCATGTAATGTTCCATTAACTTAATACTCGCAAGTCATCTTATTCTGTATGTCAAAAGTTTTCACTTTATTTAAAAAATATAAATTGGACCGTACGACGAGTCAATGAAATTTGCATCATCCCTAAAGTATCATAGGTCAGCAATTCCAGCAACCAATATACAAGATGCCAATGTCGGGCTTGGGCAATGCGGAGACATGATCCCAAGGTGTGTAACGCGGAAACTTGCCGTGACGTTTGAGGAACTTACGAATATTAAGGTGTTTCCTAATAATTTGACCTTCTCAGGGCCACTTCGTGTATTTTATCGTCGATGATTATTCTTTGTCATTCAGGAAAAGAATATTCATTTCCAACGAATAAAACAAAATGAACTAACGCCGCGTGTAGCTACATGTATAGCGTTTTATTTGCGATCTAAACGGTGCCTGTTTCGCGCAACAGGTAGGCGAGTATAACCATGGAATTGCATCAGAGGTTTTGATATAATCCTCAGATTTAAACAGGACAGCGGGGTAGCTGATATTACGGATTCACCTGCCGGATTTTCCTGATGGAAGGCGGTGTACTGTCACTGATATACGATCGGCATACGGATATTGCGCAAAATTTACACTTGGCGATAATGGCTATTTTTATTTTTAACGTAATGAATGATTATTTATATTATTCTACAAACTAAAGAAAAAATAGGTCCAACTTTGCACATTTAGCAATGTCACACTGGGAGCACCTTTACGGTTGTAACTTTGCACCTTTCCGACCAATGTTAAACTAGAAGCACCTTTAAAAGTGTAACGTTGCACCTTAAAGGTCTGAAAGGTGCAAAGTTGCACTCGTAAAGGTGCTCCTAATTTAAAATTGGTCTGCACCTTTAAAGGTGCAAAGTTGAACCTATTTTTCTTAGTGTGTATATATGATATAATAAAGATAGGTCAATGATGATGATGATGGTGATAATATAAATACTACTGCTACTAACAGCAACAATGATGATGATGATGATAATAATAATAATAATAATAACAATAATAATAATAATAATAATAATAATAATAATAATAATAATAATAATAACAATAATAATAATAATAATAATTAATAATAATAATAATAATAATAATAATATGCAATACTACTACTACTACTACTACTTCTACTATTATTACTACTACTACTTTACTACTGCTACTACTACCACTACTACTACTACTACTACTACTACTACTACTACTACTACTACTACTACTACTACTACTACTACTACTACTACTACTACTACTACTACTACTACTACTACTACTACTACTACCACCACCATTACTAATAATAGTGATAGTAATAGTAATAGTAATAATAATGCCTCGGAAATTATGTTTTACTCGATGAGCAGCATGGCCCATTTTATTTCAAGATTTAAATTGCGTCATAGTTGTCAAATATCCACTCCATCACTCGACCATAACAGGGTGAAGAAACCAAATTTGACCATGTGATTCTAAGCGTGGGACGGAAAGGGTCAGGTAATTATTACGCTCATGTAAAGCGTGAGTTGTGGTATATATTGAAGATCGAAGCATTCCTCTGAAGAAAATACCTTTAACAAAGATTTTTTCTCGTAGTTACGTTTCACTTATGAAGTATTTTGTATTCTGTATCTTTGACAGTACGTACAATTAATTTTAACGAAATAAGTTCATTCCAAAGCTTTCATATAACGTTTAAACTAATACAATCAGTACGTTAAAACATGTGTAAGGGCAATATTACATAATGCGTTACATAATCCATAATGAATTTATTGTTATTAGACCGACCTCAGCATAAATGATTCACCTGTCAAAGTCTAACTTGAGTTCAGTAGAAAACCAGTTTTAAATTGGACACTCCTTTTTTTTCATGGAGCGTTTCCTGCCCCCTATCACTATACCTTATATAGTCATCACTGCAATGACGACGTTCAGAAATCGCCAAGTGTGTTTTTTCTACTTCAGGTTGCTGGGGAACGATCTATCATTTAGAGGGGAACTCCCACCTCGATCAGCTCAATTTCATTTCTCACTTCTGCCACAAACAGGGGGAAAAATAAGCTAAAAAATCTAACAGCATCACTCTCAATTTGCCGCGACTTCGCTCACACTCTAAACGAAACGTTCCACGGCCTGTAATCGCACCCGCAGCACCTCTGCAACATCCACGGAGCTTGTCTGTTGTCATGGCAACTTAAATATCAAGCGCTCCCTCGGCGTCGGCTCACAGGAAGGGTGTGATTATTTTGGCTTTGATTTCTCAATTTTCGTTTTGAGAACTGCATGGCATTTTCACTGCATGTTGCTCATATAAATGTCATCTACTTGTATTGATCGTAATAGTTTATGACCTGTTTGAGACCTTTGAAGCGAGTGCCTGAATAGTCATCTGAAGAGAGTCTTTAGGATACATTATAATGTATAATTTACGATGTGTATAAGATATTAAGCTTTTTGTAGAAACCTTTGCGAGGATTCGAGTTTAATTATAATCGAGGTTTCGTTGGGTTTATAAATAGCAAGGGCGAAATACTTTCATAAAGGTCAAAATTATTGAATCATTGTTTCATGGCATTCCCTTTGTCGAAGTAGGCCTATACATATACTTCACACGAAATTATTATTGAAAGTACTGTCAGTCTAATGTGTTCCCAACGTAACTTATTATTTTATGCACTCCATCGTTTGTATTGTTTAATTATTTTGTATTGTAATCACTAATGTAAATGGAATTTTGCTTTCGTGATTAGTTTTTTTTTTTTGTCATTGTTGAAAAAATGCCTATAAATAAGCCAAACTGAAATAAATATATATTTTTTCTATTAAAAACAAAATCATGTTCTTCCCGTTGTCAAATCTGTGAGGAAGTTATTAATACCAAAGAGGAAATTATCTATACAATAGTCATGGAAGATTATCAGGAAAAATGCAGTGTTTCCAGAATTGCCATCTCATGGTTCTAAACATTGGACATGGCTTTAACCTCAGGAAATTCCGGTCACTGTCATAATACTCTGTACTGTTTTAAAAAAAAATGCAGTTGTCAACTTGAAACACATTTCCGGGAGTTTCCACAATAATCTCTGTCAAGATTTGATAAAATATAATTGGGTGTCCGTGTTGTGAATATGAAGATCATTTAGACAAAAAAAACCAAAGGTATTATCAATGATAATTGATAATCAAGATTTGATAAAATATAATTGGGTGTCCGTGTTGTGAATATGAAGATCATTTAGACATAAAAAACAAAGGTATTATCAATGATCTCGGTGATAGATCAATTGGCACTTTCTCTGCCATTTTTCGGCTCTGTCTGTGCTATGATAAACTCTCCTAACACCCGACTTGAAGCCACTTCCGGTTGGCAGCATCACGCGCGTGCGCGGAAGGAAGGCGGAAGTCAGAGATTACTGGCTTTACCAGACGGAAGGTCGCAAGCGATTACCGAATGTACAGACATGGGCTTGCACTACAGTAACTCCAGGCAAGGGGTTTCTTGCTGTAACTATGTGCCGGGACTATGTGCATTAAAGTTAGGTAGATATATCACAGTAAAAACGGCTGTTTGAATTTTATACAACTCTGTTTACTATATGAACTGATCAGGAATTGTTTAAAATTTCAACAAGTGTTTACAAATTGAAACAGCAATGTTCAATTTTTTTAACAATAAATTGAATATTGCTATTTATAAACAATACCCGATCAGTTCATATAGTAAACAGCGTTGTATAAACTTCTAAACAGCCGTTTTTATTGTGTAGATAGGTGTATAGACCAATAGATGAATAGACAACACGGGCGTCGGTACATCTTTCGCATGGTTGGGGTGGGGAGCGAAAGCAAGAAATATGTTTAAATTTTCTTCGCATTCCGCGCGACAAAATACAATGTAAAATTTTGCGCGCAAAAGTAAAAATTGTGTGTGTTTATTAGTAGTATTTTACGTTTAATATTTTTGTAATGCCGTGCTAAGCTTTCTAAAACCTAACATCGTATTACGTTTTATGAATATTTTAAGTTTTCGAAATTTTTGTTGGCAAAGCAATGTGTTTGCCCCCAATGGTGTCATGGGGGGGGGGGTCGACTGATAGATAAATAAATAGATAGATAGATAGATAGATAGATAGATAGATAGATAGATAGATAGATAGATAGATAGATAGATAGATAGGTATGGATTCATATCCATGTATATAATTGTAACAAGACATTTATAATGCGCGAAATTGCTAAAGCCTCTAAGCACTAGGAGATGATTATTATAGGTCACACCTTGTATAAACATTACATAGACAATACCAATGACAAGAGCTCTACTCGGAGCATATTAAGTAACATAGATGCAAAGTTATGAATAATCTAAATTAAACAGATGAGAAATTGTCATAACATCTTGAAAATGGGTCCTATATATCCACTTAATGTATATCCATAATGTACGGTATGTTTTACAGGAATAAAAAAACGTGTGTATAAACAACGCTAATTGACTGTCTAAACCCTAAAAGTACGGAAACCTGTACATTGGACTCTCCAACCTATCCTATACAGATCACAATAGCGGGTATTTAAACTTAGACAACATCAAAATATAAAATAGGGATAAATTATGTGTAACAAAAGAACATGAATCCATTGAATTGATAATTTTTTGGCACAGAGTCCATGCACTCAAACGGCAAAATCGAGTGGGCTGACATGTACATGTAGTTCAAGCATTGTTTTCGAATTATTTTTGTTTTGAAAACCCACCCCACTCAGATTCCAATTGGTTGTTTTGACATCAGAACTTTGGGATAGTTCAGGGCCGGCCGGAAGGGTCTATCATTGTCAGTAAGAGATATCCCAGGGACTTCAACTCGTTTCCACCCTAGATTAACTATCGAAACCTGTTCTTACATTTCGTCGATTTAGCGGTTTTGCTCTTTGTAACAGAAAAAGCGACAAAATTGTTTAGTTCTTACACAGTGGTATAATTGGATCTCTATAAAGTGTAAATACGCGCTGTACATTCTTTCAGCAAGTATAGCTTTAGACCGAGATCACGTGCCGTGAACACCAAAATCAAGTTATTCAACTATATGTATCACATTACCCATATTTATCGAGCGAAGTCTACGCAATATATTCTACAAATGCATCGATCAAATTCACAAATCTGCTAATGAACTTCGTTTAGGATTATATTTCAATGGAAATGTTGTTAAATTGTATGATTTTCAAGGATGAAACTGCAAAAAAGAAGTGCAACAGGATATAAAAATTGCGATGAAAAAACCGCAGTAGCAGAAACCATTGCAACTTACGTTGAAATCAATTGCAATCAATTTTTGTACACTTTGTATTTCGTGGGTTGAGATTAAGGACCTAATAAGGACATTAACTCAAAACCTCGGAGAAGGAAAATGTCGCTAACACTGTAGAAACTTAAGGATATCAGCGCCCTTTTCCTTTTCAAAGGATCAGAGTTAACCTCTTCTTGTTCTCAACCGAACACCATGTAAACGCAACGATGTGTGTGTGTGTGTGTGTGTGTGTGTGTGTGTGTGTGTGTATGTATGTATGTATGTATGTATGTGTTTGTGTGTGTGTATGCTTGTGTGCACGCGGATGTGTGTGTATGTGCGTGCTTATTTGGTATATATGTGAGTGTGCGCGAGCCCGCAATAATATCTATACTATATCTATACTATACACACATTTTTAAAGGTCATACTTTTCTCCTTTATTTCCAGATGTGACACCAGGTGGGCGTGGCTGGCCGCGGAAGACTGTTTCGTGTGGCCCGAATGCTTCAAAGGAGTGTGTCCATATGAGGCCGAGAACAGGGGGTAAGTTAGCGTAACAGCATTCGTATCATGCCTACCTCTCAATTATACAGCGTGTTTCAAACAATGTGCAAATGATAAGTGCCCTCTTTGGAAATTAGAGAAAACTGTTTTAGACATGATGCTTATATTAATGTCAAGGGCACAGTTTAAGCTTTTAAATGTCGCTTGTTCTGTTACAATTGCTTGTTTAATCTTGAGATATATTTAGTAAACATCGGCAGGGTGAAATTACAACTGTGCCATTTTTGCTACAGTCAATAGCATCAGGCCCTCTTCCTTTGTAAAAGTGGTACAATGTGATTTTACCCTTTCGATGTCAATTAATCATATCTCCCAAATAAAATAAGCAAATTCAACAAAACAATTGACATTTGAAATCTTAGTCTATGCCCTTGACACTGGTGTATGTGTCAGTCACAAAAATATTTTCTAATTGCCAAAGAGGGCGCTTTTGACTTGAATAATTTTTTGGAGACATGCTGCAGAGCGGCCCGGGGGGGGGGGGGGCCGAAATTTTATCCATATGAACGTTTGTCCAACTTGTCTTGAGTTGAGTTGTTTCTTTCACTCACGGGCGTCTTGATTTGATTTACTAAGTACGTACTTGGAAAGGGAATTACCCTACGTGGAAGGGCTAACGTAAGATAAACAGTGGTTTTGAATACCGCACCTTGGTAGTAGTAGTAAGTGAGCTTCTTTTCCAGGTCCAGGGTAGATGAATGTTTTATTAATTATTCGTGTGTGTCCTTTTTTACACATAGTGCGTATAAAAATTATTAAAAGTAGATTGATTGTTTCATGCTCATGTTTTGTGGTAACATACATCATATGCATATTTAGAATATGGTTTCTGCAGTATACGAAAAAGTTAGAGAAGTTAAGGTAATAAGGTTCTCGTGGTTTCTTGTGAGTTTTTTTTTTATACCTGTGCGTGTTATCAGTCTATTTATACAGCGTTTAGCTGAGTGGTAGGAGGATTCTTTGTTTTTTCAAACCTTTTTTTAGTTTGGAAACATCATCATCATGCACACACACACACACACACACACACACACACACACACACACACACACACACACACACACACACACACACACACACACACACACACACACACACACACACACACACACACACACACACACACACACACACACGACAAATACATACAAATATACGGTAGAGCAAATAAACTTTCCTTTCTTCTTCGAGAAAGAAAAATCTACTCAATGTTTTTGTATAAGTTGCCGTAATGCTCAACATAAAGAGTTTCTATTAACGACTGGATGTCATGCATCAGGACTGGCAGTGACCCGACATTTTGCTCCGATGACAATATCTCATATTAAGACAAAGGGTTAGGGTTAGAGTTGTCATCGGGTCACCAGTTCAGAATAGGGTCAGGTTTAGGCGTTGGGTGGAGTTGAGGTTAGTCGTATAAAAGCAATTGTCGCTGGAGCAATCATGAAACTCCTCAGGTAATAAATATCTGTTAACAAGAGAGGGCGATATTGCTAATACCACACACAAACATCATTAATTCAATTGATGCCTTATATTTAATTTTGGCTAGACTGCCAGACAATTCTGTCGCAGAATTCTATCAACCCGAACAAAAACAGAAGCTGAGCCTTTTGTGCAAGTTCTTCTAATTCATTATGCATCTAAACTTTGAAGACATTGTTAACAATGTGCAAACCCAATTTTAAATCTGATCTACACGTGATTATGTTTCAGTGAAGGCAAAAAAAAAAAAACCCTAGCACGTCAAATTTTTGACAGCAACTTGCAAAGTATACAAAGATAAATATTGGCCAATGAATTAATGTCCTAGGGACAGAAATTATATTTCAAAACAGTCTATGGACGACAACTGGAGTGGCCGCTCATTAATTTCACCTTTTACAAGCACTATACGATCATTTTTAACTGCATGCTTTTCAAGGCTTCATTGTAGACCTTATCAGCAGTGTTGAGTTCGGACTAGAGTCTAATTTGCAATTAACTTGGACTCGGACTCGGCGTCAAGTTCAAATGTAAAATGAGAGGCAAGGTTTTGTTTAACTGCGGACTCGGAATGAAAACTTGTGGACTCGACTCTAACACTTATCAGAGACATTGTATTTGGAACGGGGGGGGGTCGGGGGGGGGCGGGGGGTCATTATACGGTTACACCATGCTCGTGTATGGACTTTCACTAATAGACCCTAAAGATGTCATTATCCTGTGGTCTTAGAAAACTCTAAATATGTATTCAAATCTGAAAATATACTCTTTCAAGTAAGCCTTTGTTAAAATAATACTCCTTTTCCTGGTTTTGGCGATTCTGATACCCATTTTTAGTACTGTACGCGGGTACATCGGCCATCCGTGAAAAAACAACCCTTTTTACGCGTTTCTTTCACACACGCATGGAGTACACCCTATAATGACAGCAGCACTCAGGGACAATTTGTTCTTTCATTTTGAAAGTGAGAGGAACAGCTCTCATTAAATAACTCATAAAATTGCTAGGTTTGCATTATATTTTATACAAATTTGAAATTTTATCACCTATTTTGGGAGAGAATATGCAACGTATGTACACTTTCTATGTATTTGTGGATAAAAGAAAGCAACCCTTTGGTTTCAAATCGTCCATTACACAGATCTGCTCTGACCGCCGACTTCTGCGGCGATGGCCGGTGCGACACGACGGAGTCGAAGGAGTCGTGCCCCGTGGACTGCTGCCAGTTCGTGACGGAACGCTGCCTGTACGTCAACAACACCTGCCCCGAGCCCTGCTGCGCCGAAGACACGTGCTGCTCGGCGAAGGTCGGCAACCTGTCCGTCGGGCAAGTCTGGCTCGTCATCATCATCGGCGTCGTGGGTGGAATCCTACTGATCAACTTCATCTGTTGTTGCTGCTGTTGGTGTTGTTTCAGGAAATGTTGCTGCAAGAAGGATAAACAGAGTAACGTGGTGGTATAACGCTAATGATGAATAAGCATAATTAATATGCGTCGGATGTATTCTTCGTGATCGAAATTAATGTACGTCATCATTTTTTCAGCGAGTCTGGAAAGAGACTAGCGGATACCATTATCGTGATTATTCTTTCAAAGTGTCATGCTTTTTGGACCGGTAACGGTAACTAGTAATAATCAATTAACTCAACCACCCACGTCAACCCCAAATAAAGAATTGTAATTAACATGCCGTGTTGTCTTTCTACTCAAAGTGTCTTCCGGTTATTACGGTGAGGAATATGCATATTCATGAGCACCTGGTACGCGTGCTCCAATATGAAAGCAGTCGCGTTTTGTTTGGCTTCAGTGGTCAACTTTTTGGCCTATGATCGTCGTCCGTATACGTTCTTGTGGACGATTGTGCACAAGGCTAATGACAAACGCTGCTTTTCATTGGACAATCTGCGGACAGATCGCGGGACAGATATATACGCCACTTTTGATTGGTGGCATGTCGAAGAAATGCTTCAGTGAACTCAGCGACTGATGCATATTGGAACCACATGTACAAGTTTACATCCCGAAGAGGCCGGGGGGGGGGGGGGGGTTAGAAGCTGCATTATTATTTTTAGGCTCACATTGGAATGAGATCTCCCTTTTCGTTCATCGTCTGGAAGCTCAAATTACTCCTTCCCAAATAAAATTAATGCTCCGGCCTTTACAACACAGCGGCCACCTCTCTATAGCAGACAACCTGTCTACACTGGTCACTAAAATCATTCCCCTGGAGACAAATTATGTGTTAAATAACCTGTCTATAGCAGTCACCTGTCTATAAAGGCCACATACTTTCTTTCCCTTGGGTGGCCACTATAGACAGGTTTCACTGTATATCCACCACACATGTGGTTATTAAAGGTATTTGCTAACATTTACCACAGTTAAAAAAATCTGAGCTACATGATTCCCCATGCTACCATTGTCTTTGATAAGGTCTAAAAATGACGCCCTGAAGAAAATTGTATTTCAAAATGATTATTTAGTGCTTTAAAAAAGTGAAAATCGTAAGTTGATCGGATTCACTTGCCCATTTTCTCCCATAGACTTACTGTGTGTACACCTACGCTATTTAAACTCGCCCCGAGTTTTAATTGTTTATTCATGCATAACTTGCCTTTGGCAGTGTAACTTTCCAAACTTTTTTATTCTAGGGTATTTATTTGTCCATATGAACACTACTATGCAGTTCAAATATCAAAATGTAACAATTTTTAAAGTGAAGCTCCACAATGTTAGCCTATCACTTTAAAGAATATTCGCAAAGCTTAGAATGAAAGAAGCATTTTCCTGAATTAGTTGTAAGACGTAACTTGCAGTGACATTCGTCTCTACAGTTGCTGATGTATGTATATGTGTGTCACATTTTCTTCTCAATGCTAGAATTACCGGCCGGGGAGGAAGCAAAGATTCCACTAGGTTTCCACCGGGAGTTGTGTATAATTTGGAGACTTTGTGAAAGTGCAACTTCTTCAGTTGTATTGTACGTCCCTAAATTGAATATTATACTGTAGCGCCACATGCGTACCCAAGTGGGGATGTCCTAAGGTGCAAATCGCTGCGACAAGCAAAAAAAAACGGGGGTGGCGGGGGGGGGCAGGGGGTCAAGTTCTCGCAATCGTTCTGGTATCACTATCTTAGAATTTTTCCTAAATGTGGGTGTTTTTCCGGGAAAAAAAAGGTGTGATTGAAAATCATATTTACACCCTCCTTCCTCGTACACCTATGTGTATCGCAATTTATCAAAACATTTTGAAAGTTTATCGTCCAAACCGTATTTTATTGTAACGAATTTATTCACTGTCAGCCTCCCTTTTTTGATAAAGCAAAACGGAATACAGAGCCTTATCTCGGCGCTGTGCATCCATTCGGGGTTGAATATCCCTCCCCACCGATAATTGGTTTAAGCTGTTCCCCACCCCTGCACGACCCACATTCCCACCCCAACCCCAAATAAAAGATGGAAATATTTCATAACGTAATAGAAAAAAAAAACCTGATGCAGGATTAATTAAGAGAACATTCACGAGAAAACTGATAGGGATTTTTAGCTATAAAGTCAAGATGTACATATTCTTTTCTCTTCGTGTAAATACGATGTAAATGACAGAAAGTGTATATACTGAGAGTAGAGATACATAAATGGGATACACATGTGCAAATAATATACTAGTTTAGTCAGTTAAGCAATAATGGTTATACGTATCGTATGATAATTATAATAGTTTCACACATTGTGTAGTAATTGTATTTATATATTCAAGGTATAACATAAATATGCAGAAAGTACGTGTATTTGCAATACAAAGACTGCAACGTTTTCGTAAACTGTTTAAATGTTCGAATGTGCATGTGAGCTACTCTCGCGCATGCGTACTTTATTGGATCATAAGTGGATTTATCTGTCTGTCTGTCTGTATGTGTGTATGTATGTATGTACTATGTATGTGTGTATATATGTAATATGTATTTACGTATATTATTATGTACTATGTATGTGCGTTATGTATGTATGTATGTATGTATCTATTTATCTATCTAGCTACCTATCTATCTAAATATCTATCTAGCTACCTATCTATCTATCTATCTATCTATCTATCTATCTATCTATCTATCTATCTATCTATCTTTTTAACATGTTTAAAGCATGGAGAAACACGTTCAAAACTAAGCAGTCAATTTATGTTGTCACAATAATTGAGATTTAAGAGAGGAAAGCTGTTTACTGCTGTTGAAGTGTTGATTCTTAACTGAGAACTAAACTGCCCGGTAGTCATGTGATTAAATTGCTTTGATATATTCAAGTATATACCTCTGTCAAAAAATCCATATAATGCGGACCAGTCTATTCCTAATGCTGGGTAATTGTGAATATAAAATTTATGAATGTTCATATCTACGATGGGATTATTGCAATATGAACGTTGCAATCAAATGTTATATAACTATATCGAAGACTGTTATATTTCTGTGTTGAAGATGATTATATTTCTATATCGAAGAGAAGTATATTCTTACATTGTTGTAGTTTTATACGTAGTTTAATTTTAGTCTAGAACTCTATACTATTGCTTATATACAATCAAACAGCCATGCTAACAAACTGCCAATTTTGTCATTGTACATGTATCACTATGCCAGTTCGGATGTGATACATGTTACCAACTATGCAATGTAAATACACTCTTTGCTGCTCTCATTATTTGTATGTTAACCCTAAAAAGCCCAAGCTATTTTTGGCTCTGAGTGGCCCAAGGGGGGCACATTGTGCCCCCCTTCTCTAAAATCTTTATTTTTTGACCAATCACTCTCAAATTTGACACACATGCAAAGCAACTCAAACTCTACAAAACGCAACCATCAAAATTTCTCAAGGTTACCACATGGGGGCGCTATTCACCATAATATAATGAAATACATAGAAAATATGGATTTTGTTGAATATTTCGGAGTTTTCGTCTTAAATATCCCTTGTATACACTCACAAGTGATTAATTTGTCTCTAAATATACAAGATCACATATTTTAAGATAGAAAATAAGTATTTTGAGTAAACTTTGACTGTTTGGGGCTCATATTTTGTGTTACAATACATATAGTGGGAATGTCATGCGTATATACACAAATTACTATGCACTGTTGGTTGCACTAAAGAGTTAAAATAACCTGAATAAATGCATTTTTTTCAATCTGGTAAACTTTTTTGATGGAATTGCACTTTGATACATCAAATCTTGTAATCTGATAATTTAAAATTGAAAATAAGGAAAAAAAATGCAAGAAAAATGATTTTTCAATATTTTGTATTTTTATTGTTTTGGCGCCGTTTTACCCTTCAAAAATAAAGAAAAATAAAAGAAATGTATTGAATATGTTTGGAAATAGATGAAACATACGATTCATGTCATATTTGAGTCAACAGATACGAAAACAAGTGGCAGTAACTCTTCTACGTAGAAAAAATAGAAGAAAACACCAAAAAATGACACACATGACCTTCAAAATGTGGTTGCCATGGCAACACGATTTCACGGGTAACCCCAAACTATACACCAAAATGTTTGCCATAAAATTTTAGGAAAGGTCACCAAGTTTGATCAAATTTCGACAAAAATTGTGGACGTGGCGAAAAAAAAATTGGTAGGGGGGGCACAATGTGCCCCCCCCCCTTGGGCTTTTTAGGGTTAAACGAAACAACAAAGGATGACGGTGAATCTGTTGAATAGAATGGGTACAGTTTGAAACGAGTGTGTTTTAATTGAATGTATGATATTATTCAATATAGGTATTTACATGAATTACACTTTTAGTGAACAAAATATAGACGGGGAATATATTTTACATCAATCTGTTTTTCGTGGGGGAATCATGTTGTCACGTTTAGAATCATAATAACTTTGTACAAATATGAAAAAATGATCCGTATAATATATATCTAATACAATAATGGATACATGTATAGATAATACAATGATTATATTAAGTTTACATATTCATCAGAAATATGCAGTTGTAATACATGTACATTGTGAATCATTCTAAATATACATACATGTAGATGACTATTAAAATTACGTTCAACAAACCTTTTACATAACCTTGGGCAAAATTTAACGATAAGTGGTAAAGAAACACCCATTTATAATCGTAAAAATGTGTTAAAACCCATCACTGATAATTCTTTTTTAATCAATCAAGGAGATAAAGGAACCCACATTATGAATACTTTAGGCCTCATTATTTCAAAACACAAATAATTTAGAATCAAAGTTAGAGCGTTAAAATGAGGAAGTTCGTTATTCATACAGTTGGCTTCTAATAATCAGACTATACTCATGAGGTCTGCCCTCCATGTTACTCATTGTAAAAAGGATATTTTATACTTTATTCATAACTTCAAAACGTCGTTACGAATACTTACCACAAAAGGCGTAATTATCAATCAATGCCTTCAAAGCTTACAAAGGATTTTGAGGAAAAAAATATTTTTCTTTTACTTTCGTAATATGCGTCCTGTTATCGGGAATCAGAAGTTAGACAATTCCATTTTCAAAACCCACAAAACATTTCTTAAAATAAATTTAACGTCACTGCAAAGAAGTAAACGTACAAAACAAATCTTACGTAACTACATAGTATATTACCATATTTTTATATCATAACCACAGTCTTGTAATCTGTGCATGTACATAGGTAACACACAAAAATATTTCCTTAAAGAAATACCACCACAGTAAAATGAAGCTATACGCAAAAAAAAATGTGTTCTGAAATAAATGTCACCACGCTGAAGTGGATCTACAAAGGGAACCTTATGTAACTATATAGTTTTATATTACCGTATGCTAATGTCATATAATCACACTCATGTAATCTGTATATAGGTAAATTATAAGTCTATTGCAGACGATAAACAACCATGCTAACGAACTGCCAGTTCTTGTATGATAATTTCGTGTTAGTATATAAATATACAATATATATCTATTCAATATATATATTTGGTTAAGATTTAATTGTTCATATTCCACATAAATGTTAAGGACAATGGCGACATTATCAGTTTAATGTATAATATCTTTTGTTTTGAACAATTATGTAACAACTGAAACAATATATCGATTAATTTAGATTATACTTAAGTTATTTTTCTCATAGACCTCTACGATATGTAATGTTTGCTTTAATTCTTTACTTCTGTCTATTTCTAAGATTTCTTCTTGGTAATCAATATGTCTGTGTAATCCAAATTCATAAAAAGCTATAGGTGAATGTAATACGATTTCCCCTGTAATTCAACAAAAATACATTTAGTCAAGGAAATTGTAATGGGAATATTATACGATATGATCGAGGAGGTTTGTTCTAATTCGACGCTTTAAAACAATTATTTTTTTTTTACTCTTTCTTACATCTTAACTACCCCCATCACAAAAATTAGACCAATCGAGTGCAACTCTTGCTGATGTTGTATACTATACTTTGTTTTCTGTCAGCGGTTATCGTTGAATCTAAACACCTCCTATAACCAATAACGGTCATGGTTATTCGGACGGCTTAGATTTTCAGAGCAGAAATGAGAGAAAAATCGTGAACAATCACCGAAATATCAAATTGTCTTTGCCGTTATTGTGTATCTTTAACATTTTCTAGAAGAAAATTATATAAACTGAACTGTTTTATGACATCTATATAATATAAATTTCCTAAATTATCGTCAAATTACTTAGGTGTAAAATGCATGTTTAGCAATTACACGTAAGTTTTAAGAAAGTTATAGCAAACATGTGTTTTGAAAATGTATGTCTAGATTATTGAAACCTAATGTTTAGAAATTGGACACTGATTTTTTTTTTGTTGTTGTTGGGATTTGACACATGACGTTTAGCCTTTGAACATGTTGACGCATTGATAGCAAGAACGTACTTAGAAAAGCGGTTCCTCGCTAAATAAAATAAAACGTTTATCACGACCAAATCGTCACCGGATTTATACATTGAAGTAAGATTACGTAGTTTCGTTAAATTTAATCGATGTGAATTGCGCCCTAACATTTGTGAATGCAAACTTTAATGTCATACAAGAAGGAAACTTCGTGTTGCTTTAGTCACCAGCAAACCAACCGCTCTATAAACAAAATACACCGGTTTGACTTATTAAAATAATGCATGATGATACAGTTGCGTTTTCATGAACATATAATTCTCTTTTTTTTTGGTAAACCACCAGCCGTCTTTCTTGGCATATAATCACATTTGATAAGGAAATGATAACAATTCTTTCTTCAAAAGGACCTTTGTGAATTCTGGTTCAGTTCCTTTTGTTATTTGTTATCCTCGCTCTAGTTTAGAAACAAAAATACAATATCAAACCATGATCGTACTCTCGGAAATGAATTTAAGGTTGGGCAAAATACCACTTCCATCATTCTTTGCCTCAGTTGAATGTCATGAAATTGGACATGATTAGAAAAAAAAAACTTTGGTGTAACGTTTGGCCAGAAAAAAATAATTCTTTATTCCTTGTTCTTTATTCTTTATCATACTTGATAATATTCGGTCTTAGACATGTTAGAGATGACTTGGAAAGTGGGGGAATATTGTAAGAATTTTGAGGTTAATTAGGAATCGATAGTTAACATTTATGATGCTTATCTTCCTTTTCTCGAGATGCAATAAAATATTTTGTTTTATTATTGAACTTTCCAAGTTGATCAAATTATTTGCGGCGGGAGAGGAGGGGGATTGATACAGGCCAAACGGGCAAATCGCATTATGTTTTGGCCCCCCTCCCTCCCTCCCCGATCGACGCTTGAGCTAATGAGGGTTAACATAAATATTTATCTGCTATCTCGCAGAAAAGAGAAGATATGCATCATTAATGTTCAACTATTTGCATTCCTTAATTAACCTCAAATTTCTTATCAAATTATTTCCCCCACTTTTCCAAGTTCATCTTCTAACATGTCTAAGGCAAAATTATTAGTCAAGTATTATAAAGAATATAAGAACAAGCGAACTAAGAATATTCCTCTCTGCGCCCAAAGCGTTACACCAATAGTTTATTTTTTTTCAATCATGTTCCAATTACATGAACATTCAACTGCAGGCATAAGAAATTTTGACTGAAGTTGGTTTTTATTTGACCTCAACCAACATACATTCCGGAAGTTTAACGATTCATGCGCTTTGATATTTCAGTGTTTATTTTGCTCTTACATATGAATTCTCACGAGCCCTGGATAACAAAATAACAATAGATGAACTAGACTGAATACCAT
>JZLH01S0020315.1:0-25166 GCA_001188425.1 Eucidaris tribuloides | reverse complement strand
CCACATTCCAATCCTACTTAACTAAATGCCTGAGAAACAGCATTACAATACTACCCTAATTCTCTGTAACAAAAAAATATATCATTCAACTATACACCACATTAAACAAATTTAAGTATATTATAAAACAATCTATTCAAATATACTCATGTATACAACATAAAATCTATTCATATATTACTTGCTTTTTACTGAATACAAAATACTCATTTATATCTAAACATTAATTTGTTCTGATTTGAAAAAGAAAGTAAATAAATTACCTTCCTTTCATGCATAATAACCATACAATTTACGCCAGCCTTTCCCTGATGAAAGAAAACTATCTAAGCTAATGCACTGTTTGCTGTCACACACAAAAATTGGCCTCTTTTCTGTATCACTTCACTCTGTCAAATTTTCTATATCTAGCTCTCTTGCTCTCACTTTATCTTTATTTTTGTCTTAATATCCCTGTAAATGTCTCAGTGTACTGCATTTTAGCAACTACAATGCAAAGATATAAGTCCAGCAATTAGCATTTTACAAATTCAGAACGAAAATATTCAATGCGCATGAAATCACAGTCACTGTTAATTCCCGGCCAAGCAAGAGGTTTAAAAGCCAACAAATCTATGCTCATGAAAAGTTCATATCTTTTAAAGTATATCTAAGCACATTTGATGGTTCAATAAATGCATAAGCCACACTCTTGCATGAACAAACACTTTGCAAGCATTTTGTAATCCACAATTTTTGTATACACCTCTCTGTTTGAAGACAAAGTTGAGGCTCTACAAATATGTAAGGTTTTGAAATTGGCCTTGGAGTCAATTTCTGGTGGTATTTGTTTCGGTCTGAGTCACTTGTACAACCCTTATGAAAATGTTGTGTTCTTACAACACTCTTGGCAATTAATCTTGGGTCGTTTATCGAGTTAATGAGGTCAGTTTTAACGTTAAAAAAAAAACAATTGGCACAAAATGTTGTGTTATCACTTGCACATACTGTATCTCATCACTAATGCAATACTGCCTTACATCATGATGTTCTCATACATGTTTCTATTATCACACACATTTTAAGCAGTGTGCATATTGTCGGTATACAACCAGAAGGGCGTTAATGCTGTATACTTTATACAGCACTAGCGACCTTCTGGCTCTCAACTGACGACAGGCTGAAGAGTCCAACGTGTTGTGGGCGGTGTTATATCAGAGGCCTGCCCTAAGGCTAATATCTGGTGGCCTCGGTCTTGGTCTCGATCCAGGTCACCTGTACGAACTCTATGGAAATGCTGCGTTTTACAACAGTCTCGGTCCTGAGGCCAATTTCTGGTGACCTTGATCTTGGTCTTGATCCCAGTAACCAGTACAAACCCTATGGAAATGCTGTATTTTGAAGTGGTCCCGGTCCTAAACCTGTGGTCTCGGATACAACACTGGTCGTAGGCGCTGTCCTTGAATCAATATGGTCCTCCGTTGTATACGTCATGCTAAAGAGAGCAGTTTCTTGCCAAATACATATTCAGTTTCTTGGAGTGAGCCATGCAAACGTTCCCTGACTCTCTTTCTTTCCTTATTCATTGCACGTGGGGTTATAATTTCTCCAGGGTATTCGTGGGATAAAGTCGCGACATTCGCTGACTGATTGGGACCATTGCGGTAGGACTGGAACTGTTCCAAGACCCGATCTTGGTGGGCGGCGGCCACGATGGGTTGGTCCTGTTTGTACGGTGCGAGGAAAATATTCAGAAAAACAAAACAAACAAACAAATGACAAAACATTAGGAGAAAGATAAAGGATTGAAAAGGCACCGTGTTCACATATAAAGGACCTCCACACGGAAATACTGTCATTATTTCATGCAATGTTCATGTACAGGTTTCCTTCTTCATTGCAGTAACATGCACATAGAGAGGAGTGACAGATCAGTACGTAGTACCATCTCTGAGGAAGAAAATAGAATTTGGTAATTATAAAGTGTACACTGAAACTTTCAAGTGTGTCCATTGATACCCAGTATTAAACATATGTAATGAAATAGTGATGTAATTTATGAGCTGGCATTTTATTAGTTGATTAAATCATATATTATCAAAGGAAAATGAAAATGGTACTTTAATGAAGACATTATTCAAACATAATCAACTACAAAAAAAAATATTCCCACATTATGTCAGGGCTTATGTTCTACTCTTAGCTTTTATCACACCCACCTCAAAGTAACTCGCGCAAAGATAATAACATGTATTTCATACTAAAATTAAATCAATAAGTTGACGCATAATAGCTATTCAGATGATTGAGAAACACGAGGAAGAATTTATTTCTCCTGTGACTTTACATTCAGAAGAAAAGGGAGAAGAATAAGAAGAAGAGAAGCAGACAGAGAAAGATGAAGAAGAAGAAGATAGAAGAAGAGAAGAGGAGAAGAAAAGAAAAGAAAAAAAGGAAGAAAAGAGAGGATGGAAGATAGAGGAGAAAGAGGCAAGAGAGAGGAGGAGCGGGGGGGGTGGGGGGGGGGGGGCCGCAGCAGTAGAGAGAGCGGCTGGAGGAGGAACAGGAGGAGGAAGAAGAGCTGGAGAAAGAGGAGAAATAGAAAGAGATGGAAAGTACTTACAGACCTGCTGTCTGCAACGCAACAAAAAACCCAATACGATCATTAACTGTGCAGAAACTATGTTATCTGTGGTAACTACATTACTTAAACATAATACTGTCTTTTCCATCTTAACTTGTTGGAAACCAAGAACAAGATATCTCAGACTGGCGTCTACGGAGAATGTGTGTTATATTGAATCAATTCGTCTCCAATGGGTAAATACATAAACCAAATCACCAGGTAGTGAGTCAAGATAGAACGCTGACCTGAATGACCTGGCCAAAAAGACAACATATTTCTCTTACCTCTGGTAGGGGGTGCGCCCCTCCCCAGCTGCAGATGAGGGTGCCCCTTGGCTCCCCTTGGTGTCAGCTGCAAACTGGTAGACTATGAGGAGGCAGTCCTGACACAGCTGGACCACACGACGGCAGCAACCCATCTCAGCCTCGGTGATGGCATCTGTGCTCTTGCTGAAGATGGTCTCCCATGCATTTCTAAACACAAATAATAGGAGTAGATTGGAAGTAGTGTTCAATTCTCCCTATCACACATAGCTCTCGGAACATTTCTTTCACTAAGAAAGTCATTTAATCGCGACACAGACATTCTCCAAAACCACATCCTTACTTTAAATTACAAAAATTTCTGGTTTTACAGTATTACCCTGAGGATGAGAAGCAGTTCCACAGGCCCTGGCCGTGGCTCCACAGCAGCCGGTTGAAGACGCGGCTCATGATGCGGTACAGCCGGATGTTCTCCACGTCGGAGCAGCGCCAGGTCCTCTGGACCAGGGCCTTGACGTTGGACCGGACGATGTCGATGACCTTGCGTCGCTTGATGGAGTCCAGCTTGACCAGCCAGTAGGAGGCTATCCGTGGCTTGTGGTACTTCCAGCTCTCTTGGATCTTTGCGTGAGAGAGAGAGTCAAGATTAGAGATATCATCATGATTGTAGAATGTGTTGAAAGCATCATTTAACAATGTTTTCAGTTAAAAACAAAAAATAGCATCATGATCCCCATGTTACTAGTGTCTTTGATAACGTCTATAAATGAAGCCCTGAAGAAACTGCAGTTCACAAAGATCATTAAGTGCTTTTAAGAAGTGACAATTACATACCTGCCAACCCTGAAACCTCAAAAAATACGGACAAAATGGGGTAACAAATTTGAAAAATAGGGACATTCTTAAATATCCTATACATTACTACAGACAAATATTTTCAAAAATAGGGACACAATTCAAAAAATGAGTAAAAAGTGTTTTTCTTTTGCCAAGAATAGCGACTGTCCCTGGAAAATAGAGACAGTTGGCAGGTGTGCAATTATTGAGTGACCATTCCACTTTTACCCCATAGACTGCCTTGTGAATGAATTATTGTCCACAGGATACTAATTCATGTGCAAGTATTTGTCTGTACACATTTTCCTAATGATATCATAACTGTCTGAAGTGTTGTGTACTAGTGTGTTCATTTGTCCGATTTCAAGCACTATTATGTAGCTAAGATATCAAAGTTTGACAATTCTTCAGGGGCTTCCACAATGTTTTACAGTGTTTTTAACTCTTTATGTGCTGAATGCCAAATCTTGCCTTGTCATCATATTATGCCCCTAGCACAGTACCCCCAAATAGAATTAAATATTTACTATAAAGTATCAGATTAAATTATCAATCACAAATATGTTGAACAATAAGCATTGATAACAGAAATTAAAATGGTTGAACAAGATAGGTTGTATCTGCCCTGACCTGTTGGAGAATCAACGATGCCTCATCGTCCGTTTTTCCAGGGAATTTGATTTTCATCTCTGTAAGGGCTGCTAGCATCTTTCTGGTTATCTCCTCCTCTTTCTCTTTCAGGGCTGCTGACAGAAAACTCTCCTCCTAGATGCAAGAAAGAAATCAGAACAGAATAGTCGTGTTCACACATGCAGTTATTACTGGTCATATTTTTTCCAGGCATATGTCCGACGCAATTAAAATTTTTCTGTTGATCCGCCAACACGTCCACACTATCGGTATTAGTACTTATACCCAACATGTTTATGCCCTATAAAGCTTAATAATAATAATAATGATAATAATGAGTATTTATGTGCGCTATACACAAGTGTGCCATAGCGCTTACATAGAATTACCGTAAACATATATATATATATATATATATATATAAAAAATTACAGTGAAAAGAGATACGTTTTGAGATGCTTTTTGAAGATGTCAAGTGTTGGATGTTCTCTAATTGTGAGTGGAAGATTATTCCAGAATTTGGGGGCTGAAACATTAAAACGTTTGTCACTGATTGATAAAGAACTTCAAGGGATGGTTAGTAAACTGTCATCTGATGTTGAATGTAGGGTACGTGTAAGTGTGTAAACAGAGATCAAGTTCTGGAGATATGTAGGAGCAGATTCATGTAATATTTACATAATTACCGGTAATAGCAGACCGGATATGGTGTGTGACAAGTTGATATTGGGTTGTAACCTCTAACTCAAATTGCACGGAATGTGAATTGGTAAACGACGAAAAGTCAAAGCCAAAATGACATCGCCAGTTTGGATTGCTTCAAAGGTCGCAGTTATGTCTGACAGTGCAAATGTACAGTCCACACGTATTTGGTATTACCGATAACAACTTTATTACTGGACTTATGCCTGCTCTTCTTTGGCAATAAATCGTCGGGTATCAATTGCGTTATATCCGTTAGAGTTATATCCGACTATCGTTCTCACTGCAGCTTTATATCCGATGCTATTACCGACACAATTTATGACTGGTCACACGCAAATTATGTCCGATCGTGTGGACACGACTAATAAGCCAGTTCATAGCAGCAATTTGCGCATGTGCAAAACAAAGATTACTTGACGTACAAAGCTTTGTAAAAAGACATTTGAAAAACTGGATGCCTCAACATGAAAGGCACGCGGTAAATTTTGCATACACGAGATGCATCTTCAGTAATGTTCAGGTGAAGGTATTCTTCCCAACAGAATGTGCCAAAAGCAATGTAGGCCAACACTTCAACGATAGTTTTTCTCAGATGTCTAATAAGAAGAGCTATCCATACTTCTAAGATGTACAGTGTGTCCCCCCAAAAAATGTCCCTCTGAGAGACTGCTGAATTAAATCCAAAATCAAGTATCAGTCTGTATTTAGTGTTCAGATTTGGAAAGCCCATTTTATTTTCTAACTTGTGTGAAAATTTCATTGGTCTTGCTTCATTTGTTTTGAATACACAGTCTATACACAGCAAACCTTTTCAGTCCATTCCAAGTTTGCAGTGCTATATCACTGCATCAACCTGAATGGTAATTAGGTGGAAGGATGTGCAGGACAAAAGTTTACCACTGGAGATTGAAGGACAAACCAAAAGTGGAACGCACTCTGTGAAAGCAAACACGACCAGTGGAACAGAACTTTGATTAGTTTTTTTTAGTTTACAGAAGTAAATTAACAGTCTTTGAGATAATTTACGTGAAGTATGGAATGAGATATAAATGTCTATGATGTACCTTTCTTTTTTATCTATCAAACTTGGAATGGGCTGGAAAGCATTGCTGTTACATAAGAGCCTGTATATTCAAAACCAATAAAGCAAGACCTTTGAAATTTTCACAGGAATTACAAAATTAAGTGGGCTTTCTAAATATGTAAACTTAATTGAGTATAAAACTTAATTTTGGTATATTATTCTGTGGTCTATGAGAGGGACATATTTTCTGGGACACGCTGTATGGTATTATGGGGTTATTTGTTCCATCTACAAACTATGAACTGGCTTATTGCTTTCTTTAAAAAAATGACCTGTGTATGCAACAACCCACTAATAATGATGAAGATGTATATTATATATTTTGTTTTTTTTGTATTTTGTTCAGTTTTTTTATTTGGTTTGTTTTTGTATATGAGTTAATATGATATGGTATACAGTGTTGAGTTACCAGTTACCAAGCTTACCGTTTAACCAAACATAATTCTCTGGGGTTAATCATTTAACTGTGTCCATGTGTACAGTGTAAGAGAGTGTGTGATCGTCAAACTCTGCCTTCCATTACCATTGCACGTAGCGACTGAATTTGTTATTTTGTTTGTTGTTGTTACTTACTTTTGCCTTAATTTTTGTTTTCCCCAATGCTTACCATTGCACTTGTGACACGGGATGACGGTGGCATCCTATTTGTAGATGACTTTGGCCTTGTTAGCGAGTTTGATCGTTGTGACACAAACACTCTCCGGTTGGTTGAGGCTGAGGTGGGCCTCGCGGACCCCGGTCGCTGGGCCGAGTGGGGTCGCTTCTTGGGCGGTGCGGGCGTGGATGTCACAAGGCCTCTGGTGGGTGGCCTCGACATGCGGGACTGGGAGGGGGCGACAGACTGGGTCCGCTCCAGGGGAACATCTTTGGCGTCAGTTTCGTCGGCATGGGCCAGAGGGGGAGGGGTGCTGGGCGGAGAATATTCGGCATCCTCATCTTCCTCGTCCTCATGGAGGTCATGGCTAGCAACAACTGGCATCGATGACAATGGCTACATGAACACAGAAACAAACAAACAAAACATATGAAGCATCCAATTTAACACTTTGTGTGCACACTGGCTCGCCCAAGTATAAGTTCAATAGGGTACTGACGGCCCACCGATTCACCGAATGTTGTTTTCATTCTAATAATAATAATAATAATAATAATGATAAAGGACATTCATATTGCACAAATACTGTAATAATATACTCTACTGTGCATTACAATATTATTATTTTTGTATATATATTACATATAACAAACACAATTCAGGTTAAATTCCAGTACATAAATGAGTTTTAACCTCTTCTTAAACTCTTTCATGGAAAGTGATTGTCTCACAAACAATGGAAGATTATTCCATATCTTGGGGGCAGCATACAGCAATGCTCTGTCACCAAGGGTAACTTTTGACTTTCCTGATAGATGTTTCAGTAGTGTGTTATCTTGAGAACTTTGGAGGTGGTAGTGCATTTAAGTACTAGATGATTTTAATTCTAAAAGCTGTTGTATGTATACTGGTGACTTGCCATGAATTGCTTTGAATATTATTAACAGCGTCTTAAATATGATTATTTGTTTCACGGGTAACCAATGCAAATCTTTCAGTAATGGACTACAATGTGAGAAACCAGGAGAGTTACAGACTAATCTAGCACATGCATTTTGTACCCTCTGTAGTTTGTTTCTACCTCTTAATTGGAACTTTCACGGCACTTTGTTAAATACATGTAACATTTTTTTCTTGAAATGAAGAAACATCAAACTAATTTAATGTGAAAAATGAAAGATTTGTGTCGGTTACATTTGAATTTTCACATGACATACCTGTGGTCCCCTGAATCCTTTGGCACTTCCACTAATGCTGTTATCGTTGATGTCACACTGTCGCAGCAAATCCATCAGCTCATCCTCCTAGGTGGAGAACATGGACAAATGAAAGTTTGTATACACTTCACGTTAAAGTTCCCAATTTGCCATGATATGGACAGAATATGGAAAATTTCACAGAATTCAGGGAAAATGATGAATTCATGGAATTTCAAGGAAACCCATCATTTTAGGCCAAACACTTTGGATTACAAAAACACTGCAAGAAAACAAAAATGTCCATCAGCAGAAAATCTGGATCAAACCTGTTTGCAGTGCTAAAAACAGCACCTGATGTTGAAACTTACAAGGGATATTGAAGGAAGGATGAAATGAGGTAAGTTATGATTTTTTTAAAAATAGATTTTTACTATTTACAATTGCTTTGTCATTTGTTTTGTACATTTTACCAAAGAACAGAGAATTTGAAGTTCAGAACACCGAAAAACACAGAATTTGCATTTATGAAAACGGAGAGCTGGGGACGTTACAGTATGTGACAGGAGATACATAGTTTCAAAAATTGTACAAATACTGGAGAGAGAATTTCGGGTTGATCGTCCATCAATTACATGGTCTGGGTCACTTCCACCGAGGGGTGCAGGCCTAATGGAAAATTTAATGCCGTGACCCAACCCATCGCAAGTTCGGATTAACGTAGCAGGTTGCCCCTTTAAACGTGTTAAGTTGGGTCAGGTTACTTTCTCAACCTGCAAGACCATTAAGCCCCCAATGGATGAACCAAAAAAAAAACACAGAACAACATCAAAGTCTAAACACCCTACATTAGTCTTAAGCCTGCTAAGCGTTATCTACCGCGACAATAGACTTTGTTATGCACTGCAAGTAGCAACGGATTCTCCCCCCAGTTCCCAGGAGGACAACATAAATTAAATCACTGATAGCACAGTTCAGTAGGGGACTGCTTGGGATGTTGTGAGGGCTTCTGCATTGGGTTTGAAATTGGATGTCATTTATATCTCTCAGCATAGTAGCACTGATAGGTATGGAGTAAGGGCAGTTTCCGTGACCGTGAGTATCAACAACACGTCAACATTACATCGTGGTCGCGAGTTGCAAGCGAGTTGCAAACGAGTTAGCGGTATACCCTTTATAAACAACTCACGATGCGAGTCAAGTACAAGTCGAGTTGGTGCTTGCGAGTTACACCATTAATGGAAATGGTACACTGCCATGGTGTCATAGTCTCATGCACAGACTTTTGTACCACTTGATTTATTTCCATTATGGATTACTATAAACATTCAACAGAACAGAACAGAAGTTTACTTCCCTGTGGGGCATGGGACCTTGAGATTGACAAATTCTTTTGTGACTTCAATCTGTAAGTAGTCAATAATTTACAAACTGACGTCATTTTTTGTGAGATAACCCAGTATATAGTCGACTATTTATAGATTCACATCATAATGGTGATTTCAATCTGTTTAATTTGACTCATCTATGGATCTACTTGGAATATTATCAAACACATGCTGGGCAATTGACCAATTAGTTGGGCAATTAGTTGTTGACCTAGTACGCTTTGATTAACCAGTATTCAGTTTTTACTAGATGATACACAAATTAGGGTTGGCAGTCAGACCAGTTTAACGGTTGTTTAAAATTCAAATTCAGTGACCGACATTACGTTGCTGGATTTTGTTTGGATTCTATCAGTGCTTTTATTCACAAAATCTGTCTTTTCAGCCTCAATAACTGTTGTGAGAGGTGAAGACTTATGTGAATCTTTACATTATAAATGATTTCAGCTTATTTTGCTTGATAAGATGATTTCAAAATGTGCAAATCATGGGCACAACCTCTGAAACATAATATCATGCTTTATCATAATATTTAATTAAAGTCACAGTTTAAAATATGTGAGATGCATTAATCCTCCATGATCTAAAACTTGTCTTTGATAAGGTGATAAAATGAAGCCCTGAAAAAATTGTACTTCAAAGTGATCATTTAGTGCTTTTAAGGAGTGAAAAACCAGTATGACCTTCTCCTGACCTGGTCTGTTTCCTCCCATAGACTGCTGTATTGTCTGACTAGCTGAAACTCGGGTGGAGTACTAATTTGTTTATTTATGCAAACCATGCCAGTGACACCATAACATTCCAAACTTTTATATGCTGGGATATTTTTTTTGTCCATATAAGCACTATTATGTAGCTTGAGATATCAAAGTTTGAAGTATTAAGAGTAGCCTGAAAAATGAAATCACAAGTGAAATGCAATTACCTCAACCTGCCCTGAGAGTAACCTGACAGCATCCTTCTGCAGCGACGCCGCCCGTCCTGACAAAAATACCTCAAACGCATCGGTTATTAAGTTGTCGTACTTGTCCTTCGTGAACTTATCCTGCGGTGGATAGATGCGGCGATAGCGTCCCATGTTGCGATTCTCGTAGTCCTCGCGGGCGTTCTCTCTCCTGACCTGGGCAAGCTTGGTCTTGATTTCCGCTTTCCTTTGCTCCATCTCCAACTTTTTCCTCTCCGTTTCCTGTGCAAGGTAGAAAAAAAAGATTGACAAATCTGTTAATGAAAACATTAGTTCTATAGTAAAGATCATATTGAGGTTTCTGTGGAGACCATTTTGTCAGTCAGTCACATCTTATTTGTGTAACATTTTATTTCAAAGTGAGAAATTTCAGCATATCTCATACATAAGTACTTAAGCAACCTTGGTGAAGATGATGGGACAAAACTATCACTTTTGAGCTGATCTGGATGTATATACACCTATCTTTCCAAAGTCAAGCCAAAAAGATATAGCTCATACACTCAGATCGCCAAGGAAGTGATAATTTGTCCCACTGCCTGAAATGAAAAGATGACTATTTGCTTTATATTCCACATCTAAAACCATTTAACTGCAGACGTTGTAAAGAAAAGGACATAAATTTCTCTACAAGAAAGAAAACTACCAGTAATGCTGCAGAGTAAAGTAAATTTTTAATGCCATGCTGCCAGCCGAGTAACTGATAAGCAATTAATGGTCCAAATTCATAGGGTGTAACACACTTTAATTTCAAACATACTCAAAAATATCACAATCGCGTGTTAAAAACTTATCTAACATGTGATTGATGAACAAACTGTTTTATCATGTGATTAACTCATCCATAGCATGATTCTTAGTATGTGGAATATTACATGTTTTATTTTCACAAATTATCATGCCACTTCTTCTAATTTATACATGAAAATGGTTACAGTTAACACATTCCACCTACTGTTTGTTCGCCTGAGGCTCGTTTAGTAGGTCGCAGCAATCGTTTCTGTGATTCGGCCTTCTGGGCAGCCATCCCCCTCCTCTTGTCCGACGATCTCATGTTGAGGAGCTTGAAGGCATCCGTCAGGAGACCACTCTTGATGTCCAGGTCGATCTTCTCGTCGGTACCAAAACTTGGCGCTCTGTTGACCTGGGGATTTAAACGGAACAGTAATAAACAGCATTAATAAACTAAGTAGATAAACCGAGGTGCGGTTCACGTGGGAGGGGGGTGGGGCTTTGGGGCCTTAAGCCCCCCCCCCCCCAATAAAAATATTAATAAATATCCCCCTTTGACATGTGTTTTCAATTTTTACATGAAATCCTCCCAAATGAGCACCCCCCACTGAGCAACTTTTCGGCGACTCAGCTGACCGTGAAAATTTTGCACCTTGGATTTGGAATGAAAAAATTTTCATCTGCACCCACAAAGTTTTCAATACAGAATCATCTACAGCATACACTTTAAAATCACGGCCTTGTGTATTTGATTTGATTTGATTGTGTTTTTTTTTCTGTAATAACCTTATATTATTCTTATATGATTTGATTTTGTGTCGTTTTATGTTTTATACTTGTAAAGGGGTAATTTGCTTTTAACTTTCACGCAACTCCTGAAGTTTCAACTGATATTTGATTTTTTTTTTAATGAACAAAATTTGAAATAAATGTAATTGAATTGAATTGTGAAAACTAGCACCAATTTGCACAATTTGGCAGCACATGTGATTTACTGTATGCACAAAAACAATATCTCTAGGATGTTCAGAAGCATTTCTGTGGTAACGTATTTACTCAACAGCATACTTTGTAACAAACTGTTGTGTTCTATGATTACTAGTAATTATTTAATGTAAATACAAAGAAATAAAACAGAGATTTCACTATTTCTTTTATGATGTTTTGGAGAGAAAAAAAAGTAAACTAGGAGATCACAAATAGTTAAAAGAGGTTTCTAGATAACTGGTGGCCAGATAAAACAAAATTTTATATTGCTTTTCACTATGGAATGACACATAAACTTTCGAAATTGAAACATACACTCACCTCCAACACCCAGGGCTTCAACTTTCTGTCCAGCAGAACATCAAAGCCCAGCACCTCAAAGCATACGCTGTCGTTACCATTGTTGGCCCCGGGACGACACATACGGTAGGAGTGGAGTATGTGAGGTTCAGCAACAATAATTGTTTTAACTAATACATCCTGTTGTAAGAAACCAAGATATTACCAGTATGTGAATTTTCTCTCTTCTTTCTAATTTATGTAGAAACACACATGGAAAATACACTCCATAAAAGCACAAAATTATGTAAACATACATGTAGTCATCCTATTGATCACAAGTATACATTTATCTTTCTGTTCCCTTCCTACACATTCCCATTCTACACATGAATTTGTTTCAGGTTACTTTGTAGCCATCATAAAAGCAGACCTTACATCTGCTGTATGCTACTATGCTAACATTAATTCTCCCTATCGCATATAGTTTTCTACAAAAGAACGTTGGAGTCGCACTCCGATTATTGTGATTCTCTAGCGAGATTTGCCGACGTGTTTATATCTGATATGTCGTTTAAGCATTTTGAAAGGCGTGGTGTTTAAAAACCTTTGTTTTTGTCCTGATTTTGCAATTGCATTGTTTCATCTTATATTTTACACTTGGGATATAGTTAGAGTTCCATTCATATGTGTTGGCATGGAATATCTCTCATTAGTGGAGCAGAGCTGCGCCTCAAATACACACACAAAAAAGGCAATACAACTAGATACAGATTGGCTGTATTAAATCAATGCCGCCGCTTTCGTTCTGAGTCGGACAGGAAGTTAGAAAGACTGCAAAAAGTCCAGGATGTTGATATATAGTATCTGCTATCGTTGAATATCGGGTATATATGCGATATGGAGAATTGGAAAAATGGCAAGATTGGATGTAATCCTGAATTTAGGACACAACGTTCCTAGAATCAAGTAAATAAATGCACATTGTTTCTGATTTGACAATTTCATAGTCATACATTTCCCCTTTTTTTGTCAGGTCAGATTTCCTTTAAGGGCCTGCTACTGGTATCCTGGTAACCAGTACTACCTGTCCCAGGTTGGCGTCAGGAAGGGCATCCGGCTGTAAAATTTTTGCTCCACAAAAGCCTCACACACATGTAAATGAAAGTGAGGTGAAGCCAGCCACCTCCGTAATCGGGGACAAAACTGGATTTACAAATATGGATTACTACTACTACTACTACTGAACAATAATCAGAAAATGCTCTGACAGTGAAATGTGTTGTGTAGCTTGCTATGGGACCAATTTCTATCAGGACTGGAGATTAATGGAATACTGGCAAATTAATGCTTGCTTCTCCTGAAGTAAACAAATACAAGACATATCCTTCCAGCCTGAATATACACTCTAGCCAGTGTATATATATTGGCATATGTTTCAACTCATTTGGTTTTTGATACATTTTTTTTTACTTCTCCCAATGATGTCATTGCCCCTTAACATCATGATTTGCAAATATCATGCTACTTTTATATCATGTACATGTAAATAAATTTGCACCGATATCAAAATACCTTCCGATGGTCACTTATGTACCATAATTCCCATATCACAATTTTGTAATCTTATATAACTATATTTATATGGTATTCAATTTTAAAGGTAAATGACATTATTGAGAGTAGTCCTCATCTTGGGGTAAAACTATTTTAGAATCATATAAACTATGCAATGATTCTACTGTGCAAATTTGGTTGTCAAAAGTTGACTCATTTTAAAAGAACTAGCATCAGTATGCCTTGTGACAGACAAATTTATGTGTAACTTTCTATGGGATTACATGTAATTCAGAACTGGTATGTTCATGCTTGATTCTGCGTAAGTAAACAAATTCAAGACAAATCCTTGCAGCCAGGAGATACACTTCAACTGGTGAATAGACTTGTATATCTTTCAACCAGTTTGGTTTTAGAGGCATTATTTCATTACTCCCAATCATGTCACTGCCCTTTAATGAACATTTTCTGCACAGAAGATAAACTCAAACTCAAAATATCAATGTGATTATAGTTATAAGGGTTACCCAGTAATATACACTTACTGAAATGTTCTTCCACATAGTGGCTACATCATAATCTTTGCGTCTCAAGTAATCGGTAAGAAACTGTATTGATCGTTTGCTCCCTGTGCTCACGTCTGCACTTTCCTGAAAGTTGGAGTTTTTCTTGTTGATGGAATAGTTGGTCAGGTGCATAAAGAGTTGATCCTGACAGAAAACAAACAAACAAACAAACATGGCATGAATGAAGATAACAAAGACAATCTGTTCCATGCTAGTGTTTTGATCTAATCAATTTATAAATAACATTTATGTTGTGCAGGGCCCGCTGGAAGAGCAGTCTATCCGACTGAAGTGGCTACCCTGAGTAAATAATAAGACGTTAAAATAGGTAAACAACTGGTCACTTCAATTCACTTTACAATAAGTCATATTGTGTTAGTCTTGATTCATGATGACAGCTCATCCATTGGTACCTCACAAATCCTCAATCTATCACGCCCTTGGTCTATAGAGATTCCTCCTTTCAATCTACCTCAAAGTAAATCATATGATCCAATTTATACACATTTTCCAAATATATTCATTTGCTGCCCTGTGATCTGACTTATTCTGGTAGTATGTGAGCTAAAAATTGTGTTGATTTAAAGGCTATTTGATATTCCACCTTCGTGACTCACACACTCTCACGCAAACAACCTTTCTCCAAGTGTGAAACTACTGGTTAACTGTTAATCTGTCCCAAAATATATGACGCATGAATCCCACATGCTGATTTCTTGTTTCTTGTGTAATTTGCTTTCACAGGATGAAATCTGAGCAAAATATGGTAACCAGTACAAGCAGTCACTCAAATGATCGACAACAAACAAGGTGAATCAACATTTGCTCCAGCAACAGCTGCTCCTGCAACAATATCTCAGAAGACATAGGGTTAGTGTTAGGGTGACCATTGGGTTTTCGATTCACAATAGGGTTAGGGTTGAGGTTATGGTTAATGTATAAAATAATCGTCTGAGACATTATTGTTCGAGCAAATCTGTTCTACTTTGGCAAAAAGGAAGCAAATGAAAAATCAATCAAATTTGTTTTGACATATCCTAAGCATGCTCTACCTTAAGACAAAATTTGGAAATGAAATAATAATTTTATTGGAAGATATTAGGTCAAAATGCTGTTATATTGCATTCATGAAAATGACATATATGAACTACTCATTTATATGAAATGATGCTTTTTCCACTTGCTTCGTTTTGCCAAAGTCGGCCAGAAATACTACAGAACCCCAGACTAAAGGCCAAAGTTTTCCATTTTACAAATGTCAAATCCTATTTGTCTCCATTTTACAAATGTCAAATCCCATTTTTCTCCGTTTTACAAATGTCAAATTCTGTTTTTCTGCACGTTGTAATTTTGCAATTTTCAGACTTGAATTTTTGTAGGAAAAAAACACAAATAACGTTTGATTTACTAGGCCCATGGGGGCTTTGATTTGGGTTTGGGGACATATTTACAGGTAACGCATGATTTCTTTGGCTTTATTAGGCATATGTTTGGTAAATTAGTTTAGTTTTATTCAATAAATATTGATTACTTTTGCTTTGGGGGATATTTTTTTTTTTCATTTTTTTTCCATTTTTGTTTAAAATGCTGTTTTTCGTGGTATACCTCAAATTCCGTGATTTCCACAGAAAATCTGCACCGCAGAAAACTTCGGTTTTTACCCCAAACACAGCTTGGATGACTCACCACATTGTTGTCAGTTGGTGCGGAGTACTGCTCAGTACCCATCCTGACCAGTCCGTCGGGGTAGAGGAATATCCTCAGCGGGTCGCAGGAGGTCACCAGGACGTAGACCCTCAGGTCAAACTTGAACCCCTCCAGCAGGAACGGCTTGTCCACGTATTCCTGGACTATCATGTGGTCCTGGGCCGGGATGCGTTCCCCGTTCCTGTACAGCGTGATCCTGGGAGGAGGAAGATCAAGCAGAGAGCAAATTAATAGATAGGAGAAATTTGTAGTATTTTCATTACAGTCCACCCTCAGATATCTGGCCATGTCGGGACCAGCAACCATCCAGACAAATGATATGGCCGGATAAGAGAGATAATGTTCAACATATAAAGTAAGTTTCTTTTTTTTTAGGGGGGGGGGAGGGGGTTAATTATACACATCATTATCAATAGTATTCAGGCCCCATACAAGTGACACTTTATTTACTGTTCCCATGATTACCAGCTGGTATTGCGTTTAGTTTAACACTGTACAGACCTGGTCCTGAGACCTGCAGTGCAAGCTTTATGGTGATGCCATAGTACAAGCAGAAGCCAATCTGGGGAAATTTAAAGTTTCTGTATAAAATGTAAGCAAAATAGTTACATGTTGAATAGATCATCTCTGGGCTGCATTAGTTTTGCATACAGTGTTTCATTAAACAAAGTACGAAAAGAATTCATAAAATGAAATTCAGTCCATTACTTTGACTTTCAGTTCTCTTTCATTAATTTTATCTTTGTCAACATAAAGAAAAACATTTCAACATATTGTTATTATGCCCAAATATAATTATATCAACATAAAATATGCTCACAACTGCACTAGTGTCAACATAGTTTTAAGACAAAAATGAAGGTGTGCACATAATGTGTACTCAAACCATTCATAAACTGACTGGTAAATAAGGAAATTCAATAAACTGGTACTTACCCTTGTCCCATGGAGCCATTTGCTGGTTTAACAATGAACGTCCTATTCTTCCTTCTCCTCTTCAGGTCGTGAATGTAATTCTGAAAGCTGGAATACTCGGCCGGAAACACCCACGTCCTCGGAACAAAGCTATATTCCTCTGGATGCTTCTTGTACATTCTGCACAGTCATACAGATAAATATAAAATAAATACTTGAAAATACTAAAAGTAAATCTTTTCCTTCACAGAGTTGGATATCCTGGAATCTAGGACTGGATTGAATTTGTTATTGTTGCATACAGTGTACAATATACAGGGCTCGACACTAGCACTTGCCCGCTTGCCCGGGGCAAGTAAAATTTCAAGTCGCGCAAGTAAAATCTCAAAATGTTAAACATTTGATCATGAAATGATCAAAACATGTTCAAAAACTTACAAAACGAACAAAATATGTCTAAAACTTTGTATTTACTTAACTTACTAAATTTCATCATTATTTTTTTCTTTGTATGACTCTTTAAATTCATAAATCACACCTTTGGCAACCCCCAGAAACAAACACCCCATGATATAAGGCAAATATTAGTTAAAATTAGGGGAAATCATTTTTAATGTTTTCATTATCATTTATTTTCGGGCAAGTAAAAATCTGAAGGCGATAATTTCACCTGCCCAAAGGGCAAGTAGGAAAAAATGTTAGTGTGGAGCCCTGCAGTATAAATGTTACGTATGACTGCTTGACTTGTTATTTTTCTCATTTGACATCAACTTCTGCCAATTTTGAATGAATTTAAAAAGTACCACGTTGAAGTGATAACAAAGCTTTTCTTAATCTACAACTCATCAGGTTATTTTGCAGATATGGACAATCACAAGAAATCCAACTATTTAGACTTACAGCTCAACTGGTCATTCCATTGTTAGAACAATCGCAATGCTTGGACAAACTCTTTTTGTCTACACAAAAGACAGCCTCTCGATTGTACGTAATCTGCTTCCAGGGAGCAGAGGTATGCTGCACTCGAGAGTTCGTTCAAGCATTGCGATTGATCTAACAATAGAGCTTCCAGTTCAGCTTTCAGTATAAATAGTTGATTTTTTTGTGATTTTCATTTTTCATATCTTTACTATAACCTGATGAGTTGCAGATCCAAAAGCTTTGCTATCCCTTCAACATGCTACTTTTTAATGTCATTTGGAAATTTTGTTTTGTAGTACCTGTAAATTGATTTTGAATAATTGTCTTACCCTTTAGTACATGACACTGTGTTTATTTCACCTGCCAAACAAATGCTTATGTTCCACATTAGAGCTGGCAATATGTGGTCTGAACCTCACTTGATTATTGTTGCGAAGAAAAACATATAGGATATATCTCCCACATGTAAGTTGAAAAACAGATTTGTGATGAATAAGATGAATCTATTTTAGGTCCAAATTGACAGAGTGTCCTGTAGGGCTGTTATTAAAATGTGATCAAAGCAATGTTGCTTTCTGTAGACCCTCGTGTAACTAGATCTGGAGATTCATGGTGCTGATTGTTTATAAATAGTATGTTTGGTGGGCAGTGTATTGACAGAGTTGTTATATTTGTTGACAACTATACTAAATGCACTACTATTCTTGACACCACAAGTTTGATAACTGAACAGCATGGAGGTCTCTCTTTTTTCCCCACCTACCTGTTTCTACCTATATGATTTCAGGCAGTAGCACTCAAGTGCAGAGTATTCATAGCTATGGGGATTTCTTGGTCCCCCCCCCCCCACTGCAGTGCATGCATTTAATACCCCATTAGATTTTCAAAATCGATGGTTTTTGGGGCCATATCGTGCCTCCGGCGATATTTTGAAATAATCATGAGATCGAGTATTTGATATTGTTTCAACATCAAATAATTTTGATATTATCAAAATGTCACCCAGCACTATTCCACATTAATGTTATTTATACTGGTAAAACAAGTTTGTTACTTTATTTCATTGGACATCAACATCTAGCAAATAATGTCCTTTCCTCTCAGTACAGGACAATTGCTTATTTAAATTTCCAAATAGTAATACGCACTCATCCAATTCACTTACTTTGCCATGTTCCTTGCCAAACAATCTTTCCGACAGATCTCGCCCATTCCTGGAAAATGATTTGTTCGCTGCAAAAAACAAAACAGAACATACTAGATCAAACATGGCAAAAAAAAACTCTTGTAAGTCACAAGAACTAGACTGGGAAGTAGATAAAACTCACTTGTACCTGCCAAGCAGGTTTGCTGTTCATATCTTAATCATCATATGAAAATATGATCAAATGTATTATCTTTTTATTTCCTTCTAATGACACAGAAAACTACAGATATCCTGTGTCTGGCACTACCAATCAGGTTTTGCTGCATAAGAGTAACAAAACAGTTCATTGGATAAAAATACCCAAGACCTGACATAAATACTTTTACTAGTTTTTAATCATCACTTTGTCATATATAAAACAACAAAGGAAAACATTATACATTACAATACAAACAAAATATCAGTAAATTACACATCATAATAGATTGCCCAGGACAAGACATATAAATGAACATGCAGGACAAATAGAAATTAAACATAAAAAAATACAAATAGTCAAAGATAATAAAATCACATAAATCTATATTGCACATTAAAGACTGTTACTTTTACCCCGAAAAAGAAATTGAGTGAAAACTGTTGCTTTTACCCGAAAATAAATATTGAGTGAGAAGATTAGTTAAATTACAACGAAGCTTAACATAACTTGGGAACTATGGGTGTGGCAGTGTTGAAAGAGGCAAATAGATGAAATGGTATTAAAACTTTAATTGATAAATTGTAAGTTTCATTCAGTTCATTCTAACAAATATTTTCTTAAAATAATACAACTAACCGAATTTCATTTGGCTGACCTAATAAATATACTGGAAATCAATTAAATTATAAATATATTGATATTAATTGATAAAAGTGACATAGCATAATTATGCGTATAACAGGGGCACCGGCATGCCTCATGAAGACAAAGCACTGGAGGGGCAGAGCATTGTTTGAGAACAATGTGTTGCCCCCCCCCCCCATACCCCGTCCATGCGAAACGCACCAACGCCACTGGTGTACAATGTTGTGTAGTGTGTATACACTTTTTTGCATTAACACTAATATTACTGACATTCTAGCAGAGCCATCATGCAAAATACACACAAAGAGCATACCGAAATTGAACATGGTTTTAGTAATTAAATTGTTTTTTGTTTTTTGAGTGGGAATTATACTTCAACAAGGTGATGGCCATGATGTCTCTGTCCTTTTCATGTTAACATTTGAGATTTGACATACATACATGACCTTTGATCCCGAAATAGTATGGAGGTCCGTGTAAAGCAGACCTACCATCAAAGTTTTATTACAAACGGGTAAATGGTCGCAAAGTTATTGAGTGTTGTGAATGGATGACAGACAGATGGACACCGCTACAGATCCCTTAGTCTCACTCCATCTCAGTGGCTTGATAATAAAATTGTTGTAAATTTGATATTGTTTATACCTGATAGGGCTTCAGTTCTGCTATCCTTTCTGTAGGAATCGCCGTGTCTTGCCAAAACAAGAAACTGTGAGAGAGGGGAGAAAAACGAGATTAATACACTTCCCTATGCTTAAATTTTAGAGGAGCAATTGCTGTGACAGTAACTAGTAGGCTTACTGATATTTGCAGGATTAGCAACTTGTAGTACACCAACACATTTTTCATTCATGAAAACAAGGGATTTGAGACAACACTTCCTTTCCAAATGCAACATCATACTAGGTGTTAAAAATAAAATTTGTTAATTTTGATATGTAATAACACAAAAACTATACACCAGATAACACTAGCATGAGTATGAGTTATAGCTGAAGAGTGAACATTTTTGTTGTAGGTGGTTTCAATACGATATCAATAATCAGTTTTATGTACTTCATGCTTATTTAAAATGTTAGGGCTCAGATTTTGCTCAATATCCAGCTCTCTGTACAAAACTGAGACAGCACTGAAAACAAATGGTGTGTGTAAGAGTGTGTGTCTAGTCCCCACACAATAGCACTCAAGCAATGGACAATGGCTGGCATAGCACACGTTGGAAACGTTGGTATGCGAGTTTCATTACGTCCAAGTGAGATAAATGCTTTTCATTAGTAGCCTAGCGACTGCTAGACTATTCACTATCCACAGCCATTGTCTGTTGCTATTGTGCACGGACAAGGCACACACTCTGACACACACCATTTGATTTCTGTACAGTCTCAATTTTGTACAGGGGGTTGGATTTAGAGCAAAATCTGAACTCTAACTTTTTAAATGAGTATGAATTACATACTAGAAATTTGGTGTGTCCATAGGACACGGATGCCCCCGCTTAACGCGATCAGTAAGCATTTCTTATTGAGTAATCATGTGGAGAGCAATCTGCATGAGCTGTGACCTTTGACCTTTGACCTGCAGACTCCGAATTCGCACTCGACCTGTATTTTAGTATGATCTACATACACACCAAAAATTTTAAAAATCCATCAAATATTTTTCAAGTTATTGTGCAGAAACCAATTTGCATATATAATGAGCTGTGACCTTTGACCTTTGACCTGCAAACTCCGAATTCGAACTCGACCTGTATTTTAGTATGATCTACCTACACACCAAAATTTTTTAAAATCCGTCAAATATTTTTCAAGTTATTGTGCGGAAACCAATTCGCATATAAAATGAGCTGTGACCTTTGACCTTTGACCTGCGGACTCCGAATTCGAACTTGAGCTGTATTTTAGTATGATCTACCTACACACCAAAATTTTTTTAAATCCGTCGAGTATTTTTCAAGTTATCGTGCGGAAACCAATTGACGGAAGGACGGACAGACGGAAGGACGGACGGACAGGTGCAACGCTTAATGCCCCCTCAAGACTTCGTCGGCGGGGGCATAAAAACTGATTATTGATATCGTATTGAAACCACCTCAAACAAAAATGTTCACTCTTCACCTATAACTCAAACTCATGCCAGTATTATCTGGTGTATAGTTTTCGTGTTATTACCTATCAAAATTAACAAATTTTATTTTTAACACCTAGTACAAATGTACAGTATAGCTGCCAACCTGTCTCAGCAGAAATTAGTAATGTCCCTGATGGAAATTAGTAATAAGTACAAATTTTGCATAGAATACTATTTTTTTGTTAACAAAATTAGTAATCTTCAATTCATGATGAGCCAAAACTTTATAAACAGAGACTGAAATTAGTAATCATTACTACAAATTAACTGTTGGCAGCTATGCACGTTACAAGTACAATGCATAGCAAAACACCACAATAACAATTAAAGCTTAAAATCAACCCATTGGAGACAAACAAGAAATCTCAGTCTTGGCTTTTTGGAAAATGTGTGTTATAGGGAAATTAAATCGTCTCCAACAGGTTTACATCCATTTTCTATGTGAGAATAAACTTTATGTAAAATGATTTTTTGTGATTACCAGTGAGATAAATATATACAAGCGATTGGTCTGGAATGTGCAATTAATTTACACTGTATTTACGATGCAACAGAGACACATTTTGATTATTGAAAAATATAAGAAATCAATTTACAGTGTACACTTCAGTTTTCTACTGCATTCAAGAAAAGATTCAGCCTTTGATACTGCAACAAAATCAACATACCAGTTGGAGTCATCATCCTTGTTGGTTAGGCTTCCATATTTTTCTGCCACCACTCTCACTGCAAAGCACAACAAAATAAAACATTGTATTTTAACACGAGTATTAAAAGTACATCATATGACTGTGATACCTACAACCTTGATAATTGTGTTTTTGACTTGCATGGTATCCAAAACTTAGCTCAGCAAGGACTTGAGTCAAAGAAATTCCTACGGTTTGTATAAATTTTTTTTTTTACAATGCCTTAGGCTGAAAGAAAATTTATGAAAGTAAGCACCATTACACATTCAAATTCAACACATTCACAGTAATTCAACTAATGTATGCGTTGTTGATGAGTATTCCTCCACCCACTATCTTGTAGGCTAAACTGGCTGATAGTATGATCACAATCCACTTGTAAAGGTGCCTTTAAACATGCACGCAAAACGGTTTACGCCGTAGCACTCATCGTAACGTGCCAATGAGGAAAACACTCGTGGTACCATTCGTGATGGTGCACGGCTAGTAAAAAAGTGCGTGGCCGTTCGTGACAAAATTTTAAACTTTTTAACAAGTTTTTGGTATGACCCGGCTGGGGCTCGAACCCGCGACCTTCTGGATGTGAGGCAGACGCTCTAAGCACTAGACCATCACACCAGTTACAATCACAAGGATTAGAGAGTTGAGCGAGCTGTATACCACAGAATGGCACGCCTAGGTACGCCATTGTGCGGGTTGATGCGGAATCAAAATTCGTGCCATGCAAAGGCACCTTAAGTTACTTAGTTTTTATACAGACATCTGTTTCAATTTTTCATCATTGATAACATATTCTGAAGACTCACCGATTTCATATTTTGTGCCATTGACATTGAGTGAAATGGGTTTTTTCTTGCGTTTCTTGGCACGTTGCTGGACTGACTGAGGACGTGTGTCTTCACTATACCCACTAAAGGTGGCCTTCCGCGTACCTGATGGGGGTGGTATTGCACCTGAAAAAAAATACATGATTTATCAACATTTTAAGACTGTCTTGTAAAAAGAATTAGAATACATGTAGTTGCCTTATTTCTATGCAATATACAAAAATAGTTTCCTTAGAAATGTTATGGCTGAAGAAAAACAGTTTCCATAGAGGAAATAAAAGTTTATTACATAAATGTAATTTTCAATTTCAAGTCATAAAATCTGGCTGATACACACAAAATAACAAATTAAATACACTTGGCCAAACTGGAAGCAGTCTTTGATACTATACTGTGAAAGTTTTGCAGTTACATTTTCACTCCTTGCTATACAGGGTTTGTATAAAGTAATGCCAACAAGTAGAAATTCCTGTGACAAGCAAATTGTGTTTAATGTTTAACAGTAGCCTTTAATAGATTAATTTATATCATGGCCATGTAGGTTTATTAGGTTTAGGTGTAGATTTCTACTTGGAGTGTGCTTTCTCATCAACTAAACAAAGTCAAGAAAATCCTTCTGCATTTTTGCATTCCAACTAGTGTAGATGTTTAGTTTTGGGCTGCCCCAATCCTACCATTTTCAATTTTGCCCTGATTTTAGTGGAAATTTTCGTTTAGAGTACATTTGATTTAATGAAATTTATTGTGCTAGAAAGTAAATATTACACCCTTTAGGCACCCTTTCAATACTGATGCACACAAGTGGACCATTATGATTTAAATTTGTATTACCAGCATGTACGATTCTCATGTATCTTGATTATTTACATGTATTTTTCTAAATTTTTCATAGAATTAGCTACTCACCTATTTTTGCTGAAGAACCAAGTACTGATGATGACCTCCCATTAGACTCCATTTTCTTTTTCTGTCAGTCAAGACCACCTCTTTATTTGAATATTGCTCTGGAGGTGAAGTCAACTGTAGCCATGGAGCCATGTTCACCTTTCCTTCATATTGACACCTGGGGGACGGAACAATAATTATTTAATGAACACGTCTTCAATTGCACAGTTAAAAAAAAAGAAAAAGAAAATCAACAGTTTACTTTCAGTTCTTCCTGGGTGTGCTTTTTAACAGCAATCCCACCTTCAATACTCACGCTGCTGATGCTGCTAAGAGAGCAAACACTCACTTTCCAATTAATGAAAATATTGGCGGCAAACATATAATCTTTGCCCCCCCCCCCGTAATTAATTTTGACCTAACTTGAATTAATCAATCAAAAAATACAAGAATATGTTTAAAAAGCAGTGCAAGGCACCACACACAACCATTAAACTTAACATAAAAATACTACCAAACAATCAAACACGCACAAATTTTAATTTTGTGGCGCACTTCATCCACAGAATTTAATACTGCAAATTTTGCTTGCCAAAAATGTCAACATTTTCTTTTTTTTACCCCCCCCCCCCAATCTGAAATATGGATCAATGCCTCTGCACAATGAAACTGCATATATCCATCCAGTATGACATTCATCTAGATCTACAGCA
>JZLH01S0020302.1:11472-22607 GCA_001188425.1 Eucidaris tribuloides | reverse complement strand
CAAATCCAAGGTCCACATTTTTTTCCAAGTCACGCAAGTAACAGAAAAAATAAATCACCAAGGGGGGGGGGGGGTGTTATGCAAAATTTTCTTCAAAATCTACTAAAAAAATCAATTATTTCTAATTTTCAGACACCCACTTTTTCAAAAAAAGGGGGTGATATCGTTAAAAAAGGGGGGTGATTTCCGGTAAAAAGGGGGGTGTTTAGGGGTGTTTAACACCCCCTTCGGCAGAAGGGGGGTGTTTGAACACCCCAAACACCCCCCCTGCGTACGCGTATGTTTCAATATAATTATGCTATTTGTGTTCTTTCGATTTGGGCGAGGCAGCCCCAGATTTATGTTCGATGAAATCAGTGCACTACCAGACTTCTTTCTGTTCGGGCGCGTATTTTATTTGTGTCTCCTGAGTTCCTTGATTCTGTGTTGCTGTGATGCTTTGAGGACTTTGAGTTTGTGACTGAGTTTTGTTATTTCTACAATCTACACACACCAACATTTTACCCACCCTACACTGGTGGCAGCGGTGGGATGGAACCCACGCCATCGAAATGACTGGTGGTCAGTCGAAATGACTGGATAATATCGGGGTCATTGTAAAAACAACAAAAGTATCTTGTAATATTTTGTTATGACGTTTGAGATACTTCCTTTAATCTTAAAAGTTTGCATGAAAATATAATTTTCACCACCATGGTTGCTCCAAAATATAATTTACATTGATTAGTCCTGTCAGTTTTGACACTTGATTTAAATTGAATGAATTTCATTTGTTTATTGTAATCATTTTCTTATGTATGTATAAATGTTTGGAAAAAATCAGGTAGTTCTTACAATTATTTTTGTGTTTAAAAAAATTGAGGACAATTTTTGTGGAGGAGAAAGTTTATGTAGGACTGTTATTTTATCCCTTGTGATTAGTTCCCTTTAGTTTATATTTAGTTTGCCATGTTATCAGCTATTTTGGTTACCATGCATCGCCTCATTCTCATGTCATGTCACCTGTCACCTTCATTCCATGATTTCCACATTCATCCAGGTGTGTTCATTCATTCCATCTCACACCTGATTCCTAAGTTGAGCCTATAGACAGCTCTCATTCTTATGTTGTCACCCCAACCTCCTTATATCACCTCATCTCTTTCTTGTCTTTTATTGGTTTATTTCTTGAATAGGGTTTTTCCATTATTTTGTCTCCTCCACATTAGTTATTGTTTATTTATTCATGTGAATATATTTCAATATAATTATGCTATTTGTGTTCTTTTGATTTGGGCGAGGCAGCCCCAGATTTATGTTCGATGAAATCAGTACACTACCAGACTTCTTTCTGTTCGGGCGTATTTTATTTGTGTCTCCTGAGTTCCTTGACTCTGTGTTGCTGTGATGCTTTGAGGACTTTGAGTTTGTGACTGAGTTTTATCATTTCTACAATCTACACACACCAACATTTTACCCACCCTACAGTAACAATGATACATATACATAATCTGAGCTACAAGAAGTGTCTCTGATAAGGTTTAAAAAATGAAGCCCTGTAAAAACAAATGTACTTAATAACAATCATTTAGTGCTTTAAAGACTGAAAATTTATGAGGATCCAATTTTGTCATGTCCATTTTCCTCCCATAGAGTGTTAAGTGTTGCAATAAAGAGCACACTGATGCATAAGTCACATGTTATGTTTATCCATACATACATGTACATGTACATGGAGTGTACCTTGCCATTGACATAGCATAAAAATATGTATATTCTGGGATGTTTATGTGTACATTCAAGTTCAGATGTGAGATTTTTTTTTTAATTGAATCTCCACAAAGTTAAATATATAGTGTTGTTAACTTTGAGGTATTCTGACACACTAACCTTTTCTCGACTTGCCCTTTGGGCAAATAAAATTATTACTCTTAGATTTTTACTTACCCCGAAAACAAAATGCCCCCTGCCCCCCCCCCCCAAAAAAAAGACACTAAACATTGAAAACATTTTCTGTCACTAACTGTAAATACTACGACCCTTTTATTTAATTGGGAGTTTGTTATGTTAATTCTGGGGGATGCAGAAAGTGTGATTTATGACTTTTAAGAGTCATAAAATTTTACACATGACACACAGTTGATGTTTTACACTCAAGTTTTCAAACCATACACAAAATGAAGTGCAATTAAGAAAATAATGTTGGAATTTATTTTGGCATAAACTGAAAACCAAATTAATTTACATACATATTTCATCAAGTTTTGGTAAGATTTTAAGACATTTTTTTCCTCATCTGATATGATTAAAATATCACTTGCCCCATTGGGCAAGTGAATTATCACATTTTATTATTTTACTTGCCCGACATGAATTTTACTTTCCCCTGGGCAAGCAGACAAGTGCTAGTGTAGAGCCCTGCTATAGCCGACACCAAACATTCACTATTTACCTATCCACAGATATAAACATGTATGTACTAACCATCATAAAAGATGTCCCCAGAGCATTACATGTCAAATTTCTATAATATCATTGTATGCCACGATCTTGTAGCATCTTCCATATAATTAGGAATTATTTCCAACCTAGTGACTAAGTCCTGATGCCACAGGCAAATATTTCTTAAATAAATGCATGAACTTACACAAAAAATGTTAAACTTCAAATTTCATAAAAGTTCAAAGCAAGCAAGACACACCATACTTACAAAATAGAAGCATACTGTCAGATGTAATATGACACCCCTCTTTAGTCCGCATTTTGCAGCGCCATGTTAACGTAAAAACGAAACCCAAACAAACACACAGATTCCGAAGCAAGTACAATAAAGCAGTTCCATTTCTTTTTTTCCAAATATGCAGTGGGTGGAATCGGGTATTGTAGATGTTTTTCAATGCTTGGAGACACATTCCTACAAAACCTTCACCAAATTCAATTCATGAATACCCCAACATTTCTTTGTGTGCACTGTACCCTATCTGGCTTCAATTCACTGCATTTCTATCCTAGGTCACCAAGGTAATCTTGTACAACTGAACAAGTGAACTTCAAAAAAAAAGTACTGAAGCTTAGTAAGCAAACAATGGTATGCCCCCACGAACCTCTCAAAAAGGCCCTTTCAAGTTAAATGTATGGATCTTTGGCACACATTAAGTTGGAATATATCTTGCAATTGTGCACTACCGTGGGAACAACAAACTTCCATTGAATATTGCCCTGTAGCCACTATCATGGTAAATGTGCCAATGTGAGATTGTAAATGCATATAGTAGATGTTCAAAGTGATATACACAAGCCTTCAACTCTGCTTGGTTGAAAATGTAGGAGAAAGTTAGGAGCAATATACTCCAAAAAAGTAGAAGAGAAGCAGGATTCAATCCACCAATGTAGGAGGAAGATAAGATATTTATAACAAGTGTTTGGAGTAGTAATCCCAAAGAAAAATGGAAACATGTGGAATACATGCATAGACAAGAAATTTCTAACATTGGTGAAAAAGCAGAATTCTGAGGAAACAAATTTTCTTTCACAAACAGGTGATGATGGTAGTGCAGTACTCTCAGCAACAACAGGTCTGTGAAGACTACTCAACTCCAAATAAATATTAAACTTATCACAAAGGTATTTTTTTAACAAAAAGTTAGAAAAGGTAGGAAAATAAGGATTTTTAGGATAAAAATAGGAAAATTAGGATCTTCACAAAAGAATTAGGGAAAAGGAAACGTAGGACCAGTTGAAACTATAGGTCACAGTTTTTGAGCTTGGTTTAATAGCTTTTGTCATGTACTAGCACTAACAATAACACCTACATGTACGTGACATGAAACTTGAAGTTACGCATTGTTCTGTCAGGTGATCAAGATGATGTAGCTCTACACAAAGGGCGCACACTGCTTTTTTGTGTAATGTCAGCACTCTGCAGTCCAATGATCTATAAGTGGTTACTTTGTCAAGAAATTGAGAAGTAGCACTGATGTGAATCAAACCTCGAAATTCCCATTTTATCGCGTATTTTCAAATGAGCCATCTGGTAGATTGATGTTTTTATGCTGTGAATACTCTTTCATTGTACTCCAGGTCTTACACAATTCTTTTTATACTGTGCAATTCCTTAGGTAAACACAACCCCAGTCGAAATAAAATATTTTGAAAATAGATGTAAAATAGGGGAAAATAGACCAAGAAAATGTATTTTCCAAATATCAGGGGATTTTAAAGTTGGGATTTAGCTGAATTCCAGGATTTTTTTTTTACTGGTTTAATAGCAAAGTTGTGCATATAGTAGAAAGATGAAAATGTTCAATGTAGAAAAATGTTAACATATTAGACCTATTTAATATCCCAATTACAGTATGATATTTGCACTTTCCTTAGCTTTGGGATTAATGGGGCATATATGATTTTATTCTGATCATGCATGGACACAATGATTTCAGAAAGTCAAATACGAAATATTTCCAGTTTATTTCATTTCACATCTACAAAAAAGTAAAACATACAAAAACATTATACATATCATTCAGTAATCCGTATACATATACAATCAGAAAATTAAGCATTAAAAATAAAACAAAGTGGATGTGGAGAAAAAGTAAAAACCTTTTAAGAAGATAAAAGTTTTAAAATAGTAAATTCAGACAAGAATATGAAATAGCAAAAAAATAGTGAATATCTATTAGAGAACATGAAATAGTTTTAAAATAGTTTACAAAAACAGTTCACAATTTAACAGCAAAAATAGCAAGGAAATAGTAAAACATTTGTAAACAGGGGGAAAATAGTTCAAAAATAGAAAAGTGTAAAAACAGTTTATATTTTTTTTACTATTTTCTGATGGAAATAGTTTGAAAATAGTCCATGTCTGAAAGAAAGAGAAAAAAATAGATTAAAAATAGTGTGATTTTTACACTATTTTCAAAGAAAATAGCTAGAAAATATATCACCAAATCTGGAAATAGGACAAAAATACATGAAAAATAGTCAAAAAATATATTTTTCTGTTGGTCAAAATGACCGGGGAATTCCTTGTGTACTCCAGGTCTTACACATTTCTTCTTATACTGTGCAATTCCTTAGGTATAAACACAATTCCTTGTGTACTCCAGGTCTTACACAATTCTTTTTACACTGTGCAATTCCTTAGGTATAAACACAATTCCTTGTGTAATCCATTGCTTCTTATTTCTCAATGGGAACTTAAAGCATCTGTACCTGCATTCAGGGAAGTGTGACAATTTGAATATCCTTATGGTTTGTAGAAAGACCTACTTTTGTGTAATATTGAAATTCAGTTTTGATAAAATTACATACATTTTCTCCAATATACGATTTTGTAGAATGTGAAATGTATGACTCCTAACCTTTCCTTAGCTTAATAGCATTCATGATGTACTAACAAGTAATAACATCTCTTTGCTGTTTGTAGGAGGCTGTAAGATGAAGGACTGACGTGCAGAATTTTCATCCAGAAATCTGCGAGCTTTCAAGAAAGAAAAACATCTAAAAGTGGGTGGAAACGCAGAGAAATGACAGAATCCAATCTTGAAAGTTTGGGGCTCCACAAAAAAAAATACTACTGTAAGTAAGATGCAAATCAGGAGCCTGTTGCATAAAACTTTAACCAGAGTTTTGCGGTAATTATACCACTGAAATTACCATAAACCATCGATTTTACCATATACTTAATCACAGTTTTTCTCTGGTAAGAGTTTTATGAAACAGGCCCCTTGAGAAGAAATTGTATGAAGTTGTCTACACTCACTGTCAAACAGAAATGGAAACATTCTGGCTTGGGTTTGGATGGAGTAGCAAAATTTGGTGACTTACAGTGGTGTGCAAAACTCACGCAATCAGACAACATACCATAGTTTTCATTAGTTAAAATATCACTTTGATATACCAAAGATCAGAATCCTAATTGTAAAACTCACAAAAATGTTGGAATTTCCAGTGAAATTCCTTTCGAAAATTACCATCCTTTTATGTACCAATCATTCTTTTGTATAGTTTTTCCTGCTCTGGGAGGAGTTAGTTTGAAAGATCTTAGAGACATACATGTAAGTCTCTGTCTCAAAACCTCTGTCTACTTGCATGTCTGCAATATCATAACTTCATACCTGCACAGTCACTCTTGAAGTACTCACAAGGGAATCCAAAGAATTGCCTCCTAGATTCTTTAATTTCCACAGAGTTCAATGCAAGGTACTTTCAGTTTTCCCAGACAACCGCAGGTTAAAGGATTTCAGTATGGGCTATCCTTGGCAGTTACCACCCATACAAAATTCAATTCAATTCAATTCAAAATAACATTTATTTCCTTCCTGTATATCAATACATTACAAATGAATATAGCGACAAAAAAAGTACATTTACGGAAGGAGGCGCGATTCCCTAAAAGCACAAGGCCTGCGTCGGGACACGCCTTTACAAACATTAACAATACAATAATACAGCATATACAATTAAACAAAGTTGTCTAAATGAAATATGTCAAGAATAAAAAATTAAAAATACATTACAGATACAATAATAATACACAACACAGCAACTATTAGTATGAAGAATGTATACTCTATACACAGAAAAATAATAAACATAAAAAAAACCCTTCTAAAAACACTATGAATGATTTGTAACTTCATATAATAGACCTACTAGAGATATGTCGATGAATGGCTAAATAAAAGATTGATTGAAAATACTTGAGAATACATGCATGCAGCATCACCCAGCATGGAATATGTAAATTAGTTCAAGCTGTTATTGGGGGGAAATATGTTTAGCATGATTTTTGTATAGGAATATGTTGGCATTTTCTCAAATCTGCTGAAAGTATTACTTTATTGAGTGGAATATGCCATACATAACTACTTCATAAAGAATCCATCATCAATGAGAAGGTTAGACTTTGATGAACACAAAAAATGATGTGAAAATTAACATACATGCATTGATTTTCGTCTGCATCAACTCATTTGGTCATGTACATGCTTTCAAGTTATACAATACCTTTCACTTAGTTTGGTTCTAGAGGCATTTTTTTATTTCTCCCAATCATGTAAATTAAATATCTTTACCATATATCATACATGTATTACAAATTTCAACATGTATTTGACTTATTTCACTATGTCTTCATTCTTTCAAACTCTGAAATCATACATTTTATCTTGCCACTCACCATGCACCAATCATACATTTTATCTTGCCACTCAACATGCACCAATGAGTTGCCATGTATAACACACACACAACTGCTCTGAGATCCAACTAGGTGAGCCAGCTAAACCGAGACAGAAAAAAACAGTAACACTGACACAACAAACTTGAAATGGTTGTTTTTTAATCATTACGGGCTTGTTTAGTGAATGGCACAAACACATGTAAATCACTAACACCAGCAACCCAGCTCATTTCAGCAGATGAATTTCAACACTATCCACAACACCAACTTCAAGATTTGCGTCATAATGTTTGGATCAACTCACTAACACGGATCAATTTAAGTTTCAGATTAAGGCCAAAACTAAAAAAAAATTGTTTGGTTCTACTACAAATGCCGTTTAAAAAAAAAAGGTTGAAAGGTCAGATTTTTCTTTTCTTTTTTTGGTCAACTCCAATACTGGGATTCTTTTGTAAAAATGTCACTTTTCTGCATTCCTGCAATACAAAGTTTGTATGGAATATGAAACTAAACGTCGGAGATGGCCATTGTCAAAACACAGAAATTCTTCTGTTTGTCAGACATGCTACCATCTTTTTCTTCTTTTCAGAAGTTTTTTTCAGCTTTTTAATGCAAGTTTTGCAGTGTTTTTGGTTGTGAGTTTAAAAAAAAAGAAATGGGTCGGCCCCATTGCATTGTGTTGGTCGGTCAAGTACAACCAAATGTTGTTGTTTTTTGTGGTCTAATGCTCATGTTATTCATAAGATAACATTAAGCATTATCTGACACTTGAAATAGCCAGATCAGCAGATTTGACATTTTCCTCTTAGGCAGTGGCAGTGTTAGGGTTAACATTGACCGTGATGCTACTTGAAGGCCAACTTATGTTTACGTTTCCCATGGGAAGTTCACCCAAGGCTAATGATAAGAGGACATAAAAACGGTGATTGTAAAAGGACTTCGATACCATTAAGTATTGCTAATCAAGAATATATTATATTTATTAACTTACCACACAACCAAGATAAGATACCATCAACATTTTATTTACAAACTACCATCAAAGAGAACACGTGACAAATTTATTTTTGTTTCAAGAGATAGGACTTCAAGATGCATCTTGAAGGACACGTTACTTCACTGGCTTATGTCAATTAGCATAATTTGGCACAACCTTTACAGGCCTTTTGTTTTATAAGGCAGAAACTGAAACATGATAAGTCCCTTTAAAGGCTGATGACATGATTGGGAACAAGCAAATGAGTTCAGACATTTACCAATGCATACACTACCTGGAGTATAAATTGGCTGAAAGAATTTGTCTTGAATTTGTTTACTTAAGAAAAATCAGGAATTACTATCCTGCTCTGATAAAACTAAATGCATTGGAAAGTTACACAACTAATTTTCCTGTCACAGCAGATACTGATGGTAGTTCTTATGAAAATATGACATCTGACCACAAAATATTCACAGCAGAATCCTTGCATATTTTACCTGATTATGGTGGATTTTTTTGTCATTGTTCTTTAGTTTGTGTATTTTTTGAGTCTTGTATTGTTCTGCAAACTAGCAGACAGTAACCTAGACATATACGCTGTGTCATATATTTTCGTGATGTTTAAGAACAATAAATGATGACATCTACAAAAAAGTTTTACCCCATGTTGAGGGCTACTTCCAATCATACTATCTACCTTTAAATAATTGTCAAAGCATCTGGCCAGGATATCCTGCTAAGAGTTTCCTGAGCCACTGCACTTCCGCGTGGGTCTCGGTAAATTCTGTTATGTTTTGGAAATATATATAACACCATATGTGAGGAACAGCAATCAAACGTATGCAATTCTGGATATTCTTAATTCTTTGAACACATTTAACCCATCCATGCACTGGGTTCATTTTGGGAAGGATTATATCCCTATTTCATCATTCAAATTGGCAACATATTTTTTTCATTTCTTTGAATGGCACTTCCAAAATAGGTGTTATGCACTACAAATAAAAAAGAAAATTTTATAATTTTCAGGTCAAACATTGCCAATTTGCATGAGATATAGTGGATTTTCAATCATTTAAAGCGTTGCCAATTTGAAGATTTCTTGATCATTTTTCTTTTGAAAAATCCTGCGATCGTCTAGTACATTGGACTGTGATAAGTATAGGCTCAAATTGAAGGGAAAATTTTCTTCTTTCTTTTGAGCTATTTTCCTTGATTTTTCTACTCCTAATTAAGGAATTATGATAACAAACCACAAAATGTGGGATTTGTGCGTGGATGGGTTAAAGGTAAATGACATGATTGGGGGTAGTCCTCAACTTGGGCTGAAACTACTCTAGAATCAAGTAAACTATGCAAGGATTCTCCTGTGAAAATCTTGTAGTCAAACGTTGACTCATTCTAAAATAAACAATGTCAATATCACTCATAGCACGGAAACCTGCTGTGTGGTTCTCTATGGGGCTTATTTTATCGTCCCCGGATAAAATTAAGATACTCCTATGTTTATGCTTGATTCTCCGTAAGTAAACAAATTACAGACAAATCCTCCCAGGTGGGAGATCCACTCCTGCTAGTGTATAGTTGGTATATATTTCAACTCATTTGGTTCTTGAGGCATTTTCAAGTGTTCCCAATCATGTCACTAACCTTTAAGGTCAACAGACTTCTAGTATCTGTTTCTTTGTGTATCTCTACACATGACTGCCTACACGGAGTCGCGACTCCGATTATCGGAACGCAATAGTTGACTTTTTATCACATGTTAATTTGTATTAAAAACTGAGTCAAAAGACGTAAAAATTGAACAGAACTACCAATCATTTATCCACCATTTTGTGGCAGAAATAAATCCCCTATCTCTCTTCGATCGCAAATCAAACAGAACTACCCACATAATTTCAGTTTCAATGAGGCTTTTACTTTAAAGCCTCCATTCCTCCGCAATACAGCAAATGGAATGATCATGAAAATAGAAGTTCGACACGGAAAATGGGAAATCATGTAATGTTCAAGTAATAACCTTAAAACTGGCGTTAATTACAAAATAAACAAATATTAAAATGTCTTAAATCACAAATAAATAATAAAATGAAATAAATAAATAAATAATAAAATAATACCATTACCAAGCATAAGGATAAATTCAATCACCCTAACCATTAACCCTTGTTAGCCCCTCTGTCAGCTGTCATTCTCACAGCCATAACTACAGCTACTCCATTCCACTGAGGCCGAGTTGTAATCATGCAAGTATTAGATACAGTAATATATGGTGTTCACATACAAGATTTTCAGTAACACGGAAAATCACACAAAATAGAACATTTGAAAAATGGAATTTTGATTTTGTAAAATGGAGAAATGGAGGCTTTATGTTACTCTAATTTTGCAGCACACATCTACTCTTGATATGGACACACCAAAGCCAGAAAGTTTCTATTTGCTTCTGATGGTTTACCTATTCGAGGTATACCAGCATTTATCCTGGGGGAGGGGGAGGGGGAGAGAAAGGGGGAGGGCAGGGGAAGGGGGAGGGGGAAGGAGTACTTGCAATAGTTTTCAATGAGGATGTGAGGCCCAAGGTGAAAAAAACCTTTACTAATTTCTAAGGGTCATTTTTCAACAAACATAGACCCCTGTCTAAGGATTTTTCATGAAAATGAACCTGTGAATGTTTTGTACACTAGATTTTTCATGAAAATGAACCTGTGAATGTTTTGTACACTAGATTTTTCATGAAAATGAACCTGTGAATGTTTTGTACACTGGATTTTTCAAGAAATTCCTTCCACAATTCATTCCCTGAATATCTTAGAAAAGGAACCCTTGTCTAAGGATTTTTTAAATGGTAAATTTAGGTCCCATATGTAAGATATTTCTTGGAAGACCCAACCATGTCTACGGATTTTCTCTGAAAAAGTAACCCATTTTGGGGCACATCGCTTTACAGCTAATATATGTGAGTACCTTCACTCCCCCCCCCCCCCA